>JAQIVZ010002431.1:0-20918 GCA_034700945.1 Arrhopalites spinosus
TAACTTGTTCAAAAAATTTAAAAAATACAAAATGAAGAGAAATTCAAGAGGATTCTAACCATATCATCTACTTTCTGCTAAATCAACTTGGCTCAATGCTAGACGTCAAAATCGGAGTGGGTGCTTTTTACCCGATCGACCCCTATGTAAGTATTATAATTTATTTAACTTGATATTTTTAGACAACATGTATATTATACTGATACTAGTTAGTACACAATACCAATTAAATTAGTCATCAAAAATAAATTATTATTGTACAATTTCTCCCCTTAATTCTAATGCAGTAAACAAAAATAATAGTGTGAAATTTTCATAATTTTTTTTTGTTATTATTACAAAATAAAGTTGTTGGAGAATTTGTTTTTGATAGTAGTTGTATTAATAGTATAGAAAATAGTAATTATGCAGTTCATCATTAAAGACTTCTATGTGGCTAAAGATTGAATATGTAAGGGCATTTCTACATGACATGGACAAACATTTATTTTGAGAGACGCATTCTGTCTCTCCGCGTCTTTTTCAAGCTGTGAGTTGTGCATTTTTAATAATAGAATGGATATTTATTCAGCTTGTGTTAGGCAAGGACAACTCGACTAAAGGGCTCTTTCATTCCTGGTGTTTACAAAGTTTATATTATTACAGGTGGTCTTACACGCCGCTGGGATCAGCACAAAGGTACCCGCTCCACACTTACAATTGTACATTAACATCTAGATTCATTTTTAATGAAAACATGACTAATGTTGGTAAAAAAAGGTCCATTTATTTTTACCTAAGGAGAAGGAGAACATTGACAATTTGGTGGGCACCAAAATGAAGGAAAATTAATGTGGATGTCCTCTCCAAATAATTAAAACTCCCTACTCGAATTCCCGTCATTTGAATTGACCTCACTATTTTCTTGACCTGTGTCTTGTACCCCACAAATGCTAAACCTCCAGCCACTTTCTCAATGAGGGACTTGACCTGACGAACCTTGGACGTAATGGAGAAGGCCTTCATATAAATAATTGAGTAACACATAGCGCAGCCAATAGCAGCAAAGAAGTTAAAGAGCCCAACTAAATAATTTAAATGGAAAAAACTGATGGCAAATGCAGAGTTAATTATGGTCCCCACAAGGCAGAGAATTTTAAAGTAAAAAATGAAGAAGGAATGTTGACAATTGCAGAGACGAATGAGCAGCGACAATTCTTCCGTTTTTTGAATGACCCTCCACAAATTTTCAGGGGCGACTGCTTCTTTCTCAATATCCCTACACAATAAAAAATGGTTTTTATTGGTTTAACTACTCAGGTAATTTCAATTAAATTTAGTACTTCAAAATGTTGAGTAGATTATTCAATTCTTCATGGAGCTTGAGAAACAAAACAAGATGACAATGCAATGTGAAGTGTATCCATGCGCCCGCATGTGCAAGTGTCTGAAATTCCACCGCCAAGAGAAGAAAGAAGGTCATGTGATTTTGGAGAAAATGGGGAAGGCAAGAGTACAAAAGCTGCAATCGAATCGGGTCTACAGCCAATAGTACAGTACACAAAAACACCGCAATAATTACCACAAAGGGTAGCGCGACTACAAAAACTTCTTGCCAATTGTATTCCCATAGAGCGCGTGCCCGTAGCACGACAGCAGGGTCAAAGCGACAATTTTTGGCTTGTTTTGGGCAGACCGTAGCGCGGCGCAATTTTTTCATCACAAACGAGTACAACTTTTTCAGTGAAAGTTTTTTGTGTTTTTGGTTGGCGCGCTTGACTTCAACCGTCTGCATTTCCGCCACTTGAAGTACTTGACTATCCGTCAAGGGAGATTTGACTGGCTCCTGTGATTAAATAAATTGCAATTATTTAAGTGTAGAAATTTTGAAAACTATAACGGTACCATTTTATTTGGTGTGATTGGTGTGAACAAGGCGTTGAAAATAGTTTGACTCAAATGAGGCGCCACAATGAATAACCCATAAGACATTAAAGCAGTGACCATCATTGCACCACATGTAACGAGATGAATGGAGAACTGACTCAAATTGAAATATTTCCCGGGGTTGAGCGCCACTTGAATTAACCGTAGGGTCAGGTAGGTTGTGTGGAGAGTATAGAACAAGTGGTAAATTCTCCATCGCCAGTAGCGCCATCCAGTGGATCTTGCATAAATCCTCCCATCCACCATGTCGACATCTATAGGCATAAAGTTGAAGCGTGCAAGGACAGAGAGGAAGAAGAAATTATATTTATTTTCTTGCTTTGTCAACATTTTGACACTTTTCTTTGAGAGAAAGTTGCGACTAGATGACGTTCTTTTGGCTTAAACTATTTTGGCCCTTTTGTGTGGTTTCGACTCGAGCTGCCACCTCCTGGCGGAGATATAAATTTTATTTGGTGGATAAAATAATTAAATTTTTTACCAGACTAAAAGTAACTTACGGCGACTCACCTTGACACGCTTAAAGAAATGGAAACAAATGGGACTGGCATTGACTTGGTTCCTTTTTTAGGATGACGAGAGTAAAAATTAAAAAACATTTGATTAATTCACAATTAAATTTATAATACCAGACATCAGGAAAGGTACACCAAGCTGAAGCTGAGCTCAGTACTGGTACACAATTATTTATCAAGGGTGTTGATTTTGCAAAAAAAAAAATAAGTCCACTTTTAATTGTAATAGACTTCCTAACTGGAGTCATTAACTAATTTGGAACTTATCTAACAAAATATTTTCATAATTTTGTCTCAAGGAGAGTCAATTACAAAAGCACTTTTTGACAAAGAAAATTACTTCAAGTACCAAGAAAACTGAACTAACCAAAAATGAACAATTTTTCATTTGATTGTATTGAGAACGAAACTAAAGCTTCAGTGGAAAGACTTGACATGTCATAATTTAAAAAAAAAGAAAAAAAAAACTAAATAATATTTTAAATATTTTTCCCCTTTTTCAGGCACTAAAATTAAAAATTAAATTGGCTCTTGCTGACAGTCAAAGCCGCCGTTAGAGTACCAAAAAAATACAAAATGAAGGCATTCCTATAATTTGAAACACAATTTTGTTTTTCAAAAATTTTGAGTCATTTTTTATGTCATTTTTGTATGACCAACACTACCGACAGTAACAATTTCATGAGTGGAATGTCAAAAATAAAATGGACGTTTTCTTTGAATTCTGTACGGTACAGACTGTACTCTTCCCAATTCTGAACACTTTTTTTATTTACTTTTTTTTGCTGAAAAAATATTTTTGACTGAAATTCAGAGCCACTCCAATATATAAATTCAACCTCGTTAAATTGTCCGGATTGAATTATCCGCGGATGAATAATCCGGATACCGGGCAAGACGAGGACCAAAAGTTCTTGGAGATTTAGTTGAATCAAATTAATTGAATCAAAATTGAAGACAAAAAAAAAACAAAACCAGGCCAAGAAAATGTAATCCTAGTTAAATTAATTCTTTTCAAAATTTAAATATATCCAAAGTTTAATTTTTATTTTCAATAAAATAAATGAGCATCCAAATATTGACAAAGTTATTGTGAAAAAATAAAATGCAAAAAATTGACAATAATTTAAATATTTCCAAATAAAATATTTGCAATAAATAAAATAAATAAAAATACTTATTTAAATATAGTTGAAATGTTTAAATAAATAATTTAATTTGGTAAAATTGTCATTTTTTAACACAATTTAGTCACCTTAATTATCATCAAAAACAAAAAAAATGATACATACATTTTGGATTTCAATTTTTTAAAAAAATGTATGAAGACCATTTTATCATCGTCATTTGAAAAGGTTTCACATATTGCGAGGCCCTTCAATAAAAATAATTCTATATTTAATAGACCCTCAAAATTTAAGGCTTAAATTTCCATTATCATTAAAATATTTTTCTATTAAGCTATACGCCACTATACGGGGACCCTTAAATAAAAACAATTTTTAAATTTGTCCATTCCCTCAAATGAAGAAAGACCGACAAAGGCTCCCTTCTCTTGGGTTTTCCAGGTTCTTGACCCACGGCTTTCTCCTTTGATGACCAAAGTGTTCTCATTTGATGGAACCGAGAGAAAAACTGGAAAAACCCAGAAAACGTTCGACACCCTTAAAATTGTCTTTTGTTCTTTTCATTTTTTTCATGTCAACAATAAATTGTATCTCTTAAAAGTAGCCTTAAGGACCTTTCTATTTGAATTAGCATCAAATTCCAGTGGACTTGAATTTTATTATGGAAAAACCTAGGAAAAGCCCTGTTGCTAATTTTGGAGTTGAAATTTTGACTATAAAAGCAACATCCCTTGCCAATTCCACCACAGTCCTCATTCTCATCTCCCAACGATTTTATTATTTAACTTCAAAAAAGAATTTTTTAATTTCAATTTAATATTAATTACAATTTAGTCCACTCCACCAACCATCACCATGAATTTCTCTTGGATTCTCTTTTTGTCTTTTGCTCTCTGTCTCTCCATCTCCTCCGGCGCCTTGATCTCGAAGGAAGAGCCAGTGGGTGGAGTAATTTGGGCAGTGCCTGAAAATGTAAGTCCATTTTTATTGTGTTTAAAAAATGAAAAATTGAATTAAAATTAAATATTTTAATTAACAGAAATTGGAAGGAGGATTCTCAGGGAATCGGACGACGTGTCCTGGAGGTGGGACTTGTTCTACCGGGGACTATTGTTGTTTCGACAACTCCAATCAAGTTTTTTATTGTTGTGGTTCTAATTGTTGCAAACCACAACAAACTTCTAATGGCTGCTGCTAATTAACAATTAACATGTCCCCTGACAATCAAAATTTATTATTTTGTTATTCACAAAGTTTTAGCAACTCTTTCAAAGATAGCTGACATTTTTTTGGAAATGCAAAATATAAATAATAGAACATGAGGTCAAAATAAATATTTTATTAAATGCATTTTAGTTTTTTTTAGTAAATCACATTTAATTAATTTGTAACTTTTTACACTAAATTGTAATTCTTGGGATATTTAAATAAAAATTTCAAGGTATTCTTGGGAACACAAAAAAATCATCATTTAAAAATTCTTGTTCTTAATTCTATTGGAAGATCTGATCCACCAATCCAATAAACAAAATCATGTCATAATGACATTGTCATTGAATAAACTGTGCACATTACTAAATATTTAACTACGTTCTAGATGTGTTTATTTTGAATAATTAGCTTATAGACTAATATAGAAAATAATCATAAAAATTTTATTATAATTTATTATTTTCTGCACCATTGATTAAATAGTTGGTAGGCCTTGTGACATTTTGTCATCAAAATCTTTATTCAAAATGACAATTTGTCAAACTGTTATCAAAACATTTAGATAAATTTGAGTGTTTTATTGAGAAAAAGTAATGAATAAATTAAATTCGAAGTAATTTTTCATTTTACATTCAACTTGAAAAAGTTGTCAAAATTTCAAATAATAAAAAGACGAGTCTCTTGTTTTGAATTATTGTGTGAGTGGAGATGACTTGTAAATGTGTTTTTCGACTCATCTTCAACTATTTATAGTTTCCACTAGTGCCCTTTGTCAGTCAACTTATGAAAAATATTTATTTAAAGTATTTTTTTCGTAATTTGTTTTTAATAAATTTTTCTTCTCTTCCACACACAATGTCCTTGTCACTTGAATGGGTGACACTAAAAGTATTTGTTGTCATCAAAACGAAAACTTGCCATAATTATTTTGTGAGCTCAAAATGGGAGCTATTACAAAAATGTAAAAGTCCTCTTTGGTTTTGGATTATATTAAATTAACACTTCAGTTCAATTATTTATTATTTAAACTTTCCACAAATTTTTTAACTTGATTCTTGTCTAACAAAATCTACACAACTTGACCTCTTAAACTTGACCCTGATCTTTAATTGTTTACAATCCACAAAATGACCTTTCTTGTCCCTCCCAACTCATCCATTGTTCTCATCTGTCTGTTCATTTCCGTCATAGGGGAACTCATTGACTTTACAGAGAGCGGTAAATTCAAATTGAATTTAAATCCATTGATGGTGGACAGTAGGGAGTGTTTTGTCCTGTTTACAGAGGTGGAGGCACCGGTCAATAGATCAATGACCAACACGGACTACTACTCACTCACTACAATTCCTCTGGGCATCATTTCTAACGAAAGGTTGCAAAAATGGTGGAAAATTTACGATTTGAGTGTTCTCTTCGATGTCAAGTGGGTCAATTGTTACTTTAACATGGCCATCCTTTCCTCCACCCTCAATTTCAACCGAACCACGGGGACGTTAGTGCATGATGCCACAGCCCCAAAATATGTGAAAAGTAAGTACAAACATCCAAAATGAAAAAGTCAGGTGGGTGCTAGATTCAATTTTCTGATTAAGCAAAAGAAATATTTCAATGCCTCAATAACTCTCAATCCCATTGAAAAAAATACTGGTAATGGAAAGCCATTGTTTTTCATCGTTTTTGATCATGAAAGGCCCATAAATGGGGTCATGACGTTGGAGAACAAGATGGTGGTCACTGGGGGCTGGTACACTTGTCCCAATTGCTTTTCTGAGGAATTTATGGTCTCATTTAATTGTACGAAGGACGACCGAAGGTCATGCTACAGAGTCATGATGGCCACCTACCACAAATCCATCAATCAAGGTCACACTATTTTAATTGAAAACCAGTGCTTGAACTTTTTGCCATTTTGTCCAGAGTTTGACTCAATTCTTTCGCTTGGTCAATGGACAGAACCATTTCAAAGGGAGAAGCCAATGCAATGATAATCAGACGCGCCATCTTGAATGTTTTGCCCTCACCTCTCAATCTTACCACCATTCCATCGGGAAGAGGAGGTTGCGTATACCATCTTCTCCCAAGGGTTAGAGATTTTGATATCACGCTTGGTGTCTTTACTGGGAAACTATTTTTGACGGGAAAGTCTACTTTTAAATTTATAACGAGCGATGGAGTGGAAAGGGTCAAAAATTTCCTCGAAATTTATGCCACGGCCTTCCAACCCACCATGTGGCTCGCCCTCTTCATCTCCGCCATTTTTACTGCCCTTTTTCTTACCGCATTAAAAGTGTCAGTTGCCAAAAAGTCACCGAGATGGGGGACCTTGTGTCTAGTTTTAATGCAGAACCTGGTCTACGTATGCGGAATCTTGCTGCTCCAAGCGGAAGAGGTCAAAGAGCAAAGGACAAGCAGAAAATTCTGGAGTGGTTGGAAATTAGTCTTGGGGATTTGGCTGTTGATGGGGATAATATTGACGAATGGGTACACGGGAATCATCAAATCGGAGTACACCCTCCCCTACCCCTTCCACACCCCCTGGCAGTTCTCCAGAGATTTTGTGAGGGATGGAAGATTTGAGATTTACATGCCAAGCCAAGATGGTCTCCGTGCGGACGACATGAACAAAAGTTTTCTTAGATCATGGACAGCCGAAGATGATCTATTTAAAATGAATCTTCGTTGGCACGTTCTTGAATTTTTCGAATTTCTTTTACGAGATGTCACTTCCAATTATGACAGACATGAGAATTGTATGAAACTTTGTCTAGTTGCAAAAAAAGTAAAATTTGAAAACTCTGGCTGTGAGGACATTAAACCCTGCAAAGATTTTGTTTGGATGGCCAAAGTAATGAATAATTCATGGAGAACGTGCATCCCGCAATTGCCCCTCCTCATTCGAACTGATCTCAGTCACCCTAAAAAAATTCTTCTCACACGTGCGGATGATTTTGAATTTTATTGAAATATCTTCAAGAGGGAAATGAGGACGACTTCGTCTCTCAAATTTTTTCACAGTAGGAAAAATTAATCTAATTTACCAAATTATTCAAAAATTGGTATACATGCCAATTTTTAGATGTTTAAATGCTACTAAAGTTTGAGACTTCCAGTTTTTGTACAAAGCAATCTAGAGCTAGTCAAAGTCCGAACTCTGTAAAACTATGGCACACTTGCCTCTGGTGTCCTTAAATCAATTTGAAAATTATTTTTTGTTTTATATTCAACTCGAAAAAGTTGACAAATTTCAGATAATAAAAAAACATGTCTCTTGGTTTAAATTGCGTGAGTAGAGGATGATTTCAAAATGTCTTTTCATGCATCTTCAACGACCTAAAGTTTCCAGTAGTGTCCCCTGTCATTCAACTCAGAAACAATTTTGTTCAAAACACTTTTTGAAACCGTTCTTTTTCCTGTGTCAAAGTGTCACTTGAATGGGCGTCACTAAAAGTATTTGTTTGTCATCAAAGCAGAAACTTGTCATAATTATTTTGTTAAAATTGTGGGGTATTCGCTATCAATTCAAAAATAAAAAAGTTCTCTTTGGTTTGGCATTCAATTCCATTGACCCTTCAGTCCAATTAAATTTTAAATTTTCCTCAAATTTTCACTTTGATTATTCATAGGACAAATTGTACACAGACTGAAACTTGACCCTCATCTTGAAAAGTTGTGTATCAACAAAATGGCCTTTCACGTTCCCCCTAAAATTTTTGTTTTGCTCTGCATACTCTACTCCTCTGTACAGGGATTGATACACTTTTCAGAGGGTGGGAGGTTCAAATCGAATTTAAATTCATTGATGGTGTACAATGGGGAATGTTTTCTCCTGTTCACAGAAATTGGGAAACGGGTCAATAGGAGGTCAGTGACAAACATTGACCACTACTCACCAATTAAAATCCCTCTGGGTATCATGACGACCCAAAGTTTAAAAAATTGGTGGGAGGTAGATAATTTAAGTGTCCTTTATGATGTCAAGTGGGTCAATTGTTACCTCAACATGGCCATCCTCCCCTTCTCTCTCAACTTCAACCAAACCACGGCAAAATTAGTGCATGATACCACAGCCCCAAAATATGTGACGAGTAAGTACAAACATCCAAAAAGAGCAGATACAAGTTCGGTGGGTGCCCGATTTAATTTTCTAATTGGCCAAAACAATTACTTCAATGCTAAAATAACTCTCGAACACATGGAACATTATCCTGCTCCCTGGATGCCAATGTTCTTCATTATTTTTGACTGCCAATGGTCAAGAGATGGGGTCATGACCTTGGAGAAGGATACGGAAATCACTTGGGGCTGGTACACTTGTCCAAATTGCTTTTCCAAGAAATTTCTTGTGCCGTTTAAATGTACAAAGAATGACCAAAAGTCATGCTACGTAAAAATGATGACCACGTACAAAAGGTCGGTAAATCAAGGTCACTCACTTGACATTCAAGATGAGTGCTTGCTTCTAGAAATTGTACGTTGCCCAAACTTTGAGACTATTTTCTGGCTTCGTACATTCACAGAACCATTTCAAAGGGAGAAGCCCATGAGAATAAATAACGCTATTTTGAACATTTTGACCTCACCCCTTAACTTGACCTTCATTGTGGGGTATAAATTACATCGAGTAAAATACATTGTCCCAATTGTCGTAAATTATGACAACACTTTCAACGGCATTAATGGTTATTTATTTTTGACGGGGAAGTTGACATTTAAATTTATAACGAGCGATAGAGTGGAAAGGGTCAAAAATTCTCTCAAAATATATGCCACGCCCTTCCAACCCACCACATGGCTTGCCCTCTTCATCTCTGTCATCTTGATTGCCCTTTTTCTCACTGCACTGAAATTGTCAGTAGTTAAAGAGACCCCAAAATGGCGGGCCCTCTGGGGAGTTTTGGTGGAGAGTCTGCTTTATTTGTACGGAGTTTTAGTTTTTCAGGTGGAAGAGATCAAGAAGTCGGAAATGGGGAGGGGGTGGAAGTGGCTGGTGGGGACGTGGCTGATGATGGGAATAATATTGACGAATGCCTACACGGGTATCATCAAATCCGACTACACCCTCCCCTACCCCTTCCACACCCACTGGCAATTCTCTAGAGAATTTGTGAAGGATGGCTCATTTGAGATTTACATGCCAAGCGAAGATGGCCGCTGTGCGGACGACATGAACAAAAGTTTTTTCAAGTCATCGCCATCTACATACGACTTGTTTAAAACGAAGCTCCGTTGGCACGCGGTTAAGTATTTTGAATTTCTCGTCCAGGATCTCACTTCTCGTTATGAGACTTATGACGATTGTGGGAAACTTTGTCCAGTTGCAAAAAAAGTAAAATTTGAAAACTCTGGCTGTGAGGGCATTCCATCCTGTAAAGATTTTGTTTGGATGGCCAAGTTAGTGAATAATTCCTGGAGAACATGCCCCCTACAATTGCCCCATCTCATTCGAACGGAACTAAGCCAACCCAAAAGAATTCTTCTCACTGCAGCCGCAGATTTTGAATTTTATTGGGGATTCTTCAAGAAAGAAATGGCAATGAATTTTTCTCTGAAATTTTTTCACAATAGAAAAAATCGACAGGATGACTCGTTCATCCAATACAAATATTTACTCATCAAAAATGGCCTGGATCAGCATCACCCAAATTTGATGGGGAATAGAATGAAAATTTTAATGAGTTCCGGAATTTACTCGCTGTGGGAGAATTGGGATGGAATCCGATTTCCTGAAAAATGGAAGAACGGAACTGGAAATGTTTTTGGAGTGGAGGATGAGGGGGTGGAAGAGTTTAAGAGTTTGTCTTTTCAAAATTCGGATGTTCATTTGGTCTTCCTTGTTTGGCTCCTCTGTTTGGTGGTCACCTTAACCCACTTTGTTGTAGTCGATCTACTCTGGTCGTCATCTTCATTTTATGCTCGTGGGTCGTTTGGTTTATAAAAGTTGTATGGGGCTAAAATCAGGTCCTTATAATAAATTCCTGTTCTCATATTAATGTTCACATGCCTGATCATGAATTAATTAAGGATCAATGAAGTTTAATAACGGTATCTTCATGATTTAATAATGCAATAAATAAATTCAAAGTTAATTTATGTGTAAAAGAGACTTGAACCAATGGAAATAATTTAAATTGTTTTAATTTAAATATTTAATTAGCATGACCATTTCAATTGACAATAAATAAGGAGAGTTGTATGGCATGCGACTTGTATAAAATTAACTTAATTTGTCTATCCGTCCAACAAGTTTTTAATGAGTCCAATTAGTTATACAAGTGCTAACTAGTCAATATGCCTCGTAGAATTGTGTTGTCGTCTATTTTAGTTGTTGTCGACTTGTCAAAACTGTTTTGGGGGCTACATTTTAAATATTGAGATAAATTGGAGTGACTTAGTGGAAAAAAGGGATTCATAAAAATTCACAAAAAAGTAGAAAAATTTGTCAAGTTTCACATCAAAATAAAATTTGATTTGAATTGTGTGAGTGGAGTTGACTTCAAAATGTTTTTTTCAGACTCATTTTAAACGAGTGAGTGTAGTGGCCCTTGTCATTCAATTCATAAAAAAGAAAATCCAACAACTTTTATTTTTTTACCTTTTCACAGTTTGAATGTCAATTAAATGAGTGACACTAGAATTATTTATTTGTCTTCACAACAAAAATATACAAAATTTATTTTGGGGGCTGTAGCAGCTATAACAAAAACTGGAGACGTCCTCCTTGATTTGGCACTCAATTAAATTAACACGTCAGTCCAGTTAACATTTATCTTTCCTCAAGTTTTTTAAATTCATGCTTGTCGAACATAAAGTACACAAGCTAAGCTCCTCAACTTGACCCTGATCTTTTTAATTGTTCAATTAGAAAAATGGCAATTTTCGTATTTATTTTTTTGTTTATTTTCCCCTGCATTCTCATTTCCTTTGTGGAGGGACTCATTAACTTTTCAGGCAGCGGAAAATTCAAAGTGGATTTAAATTCGTTGGTGGTGGACAGTGGGAATTGTTTTGTCCTATTTACAGAGTTAGAAAAAAGGGTCAATGGGAGGTCAATGTCAAGTATTGATTACTACTCTTCTATTACAATCCCCCTGGGCATCATCACAACTCAAAAGTTGGAAATGCGGGAGATTGATTATAAAAGTGTCCTCTTTGATGTGAAATGGGTTCATTGTTATCTCAACATGATCATTCACCCCATTTTACTCCCCTTCAATTTTAATTTAGTTGGGTTAACTAATTATGCCATTCATCCGAAATACGTCATAAGTGAGTACAAAGACTCAAGCGACTCAGCAACAAGTCGCACGGGGGCCAGATTTAATTTTTTGATTGGTCAAAAAAAATATTTCCATGCAAAAATTATTCTGGACACAATTGAAATTTTCTATTCCACAGGGGGGCCAATGTTTTTTATGGTTTTTGACCACCCATGGTCCAGTGATGGGGTCATGACCTTGAAGAAGGAGATGTTGGTTACTGAGGGTTGGTACACTTGTCCCCATTGCTTTTCTAATAAATTTATTGTTCCTTTTAATTGTACAACAAGCAACCTAAGGTCATGTTACGGAGATTTAACTAGTGCATACAAACACACAATGGCCCAAGGTCACAAACTTGACATTGAAACAGAAATCTTGTATGAAGACCCTTTGATATCTTACCCAGAGTTTGAATCAACTCTTGGGCTTGGTAAGTTTACGGAGCCATTTCAAAGGAACAAACCAGCAAGAATGAAAAATGCAATTTTGAAATCTTTGACCAGACTTTTTAATCTTACTATAATTTCACCGCATAGAGAAAGTCGAGCAAAATGGCTTCTCCCATTTGTCCGAAATCTTGATGTAACGCCACATGCCATTACTGGTAAATTGTTTTTGACGGGGAAGTTGACATTTAAATTTATAACGAGTGATGGAGTGGAAAGGGTCAAGAATTTCCTGGAAATTTATGCCACGCCCTTCCAACTCACTACATGGCTTGCCCTTTTCATTGCGGCCATATTGACTGCCCTCTTCCTTACTGCACTGAAAATGTCAGTTGTCAAAGAGACCTTCAATTGTGGCATCTTTTGCGGCGTTTTAATGGAAAGCCTGATCTGCGTATGTGGAATTTTGTTGCTCCAAGCGAAAGAGGTCAAAGAACCAAAGATGAGAACAAAATTCTGGAGTGGTTTAAAGTTTGTCCTGGGGGCGTGGCTGTTGATGGGGATAATATTGACGAATGGGTACATGGGAATCATCAAATCCGACTACACCCTCCCCTACCCATTTCAAACCCCCTGGCAATACTCCAAAGAATTTGTGGAGGATGGCTCATTCGAGATTTACATGCCAAGCCAAGATGGCGGCTGTGCGGATGACATGAACAAAAATTGGTCGAGGTCAAGGATGACGAGTTATAGCTTTTTCAACATGGAAGTTCCAGTATATGCTTTAATTTATTTTTCACTCATGTTGAATGTTACTTTCATTCAAGATTATCATGATGAATGTTGGAGACTTTGTCCACTTGAACAAGATGTAAAATTTGAGGACTCTGGTTATGAAGGCATTCAACCCTGCAAACATTTTGTTGAGATGGTTAAATTATTGAACAATGTATGGAGAACATGTATCCCTCAATTGCCACTCCTCATTCAGACCGAACTCAGCCAACCGAAAAGGGTCGTCATCATACCAGCCAAAGATTTTGAATTTTATTGGGGTTTCTTCAAAAGAGAAATGGGAATGAATTCCTCTCTCAAGTTCTTTCACAACAGAAAAATTCTCCAAGATGGCTCTTTCATTCAATACAAATATTTACTCGTCACCAATGGTCTGGATCCACATCACCCAAATGTCATGGGAGAAAGAGCGGAGATTTTGATGAGCTCCGGAATTTACTGGCTCTGGGAAAAATGGGATGAAATCCGATTTCCAGAAAAATGGAAGAACGGAACTGGAAATGTTTTGGGGGTGGAGGATGAGGCGGTGGAAGAGTTCAAGAGTTTGTCTTTCAAAGATTCTGATGTCCATTTAGTTTTTCTTGTTTGGCTCCTCTGTTTGGTGGTCACCTTGACCCAGTTTTTTGTATTTAATGTCTTACATTTTAATGGTTGTACTCGTTGGGTTGTCGGTTTTCTTAAATGTATATAATGTATAAGAGTTAAGTGTATCACATTAACAAAATTGATGGTTTATGTTTATACGCACATTCATTATTATTTGATATCCACGTTGTGAGTACACCCGCCGGTCGGGTCGATCGGACCCGCCGATCAGCCTTTTCAAATCAAATGGCCAGCTATGATGAGATTTGATAACTTCAGATTCAGTCTTGCACAAAATTTATTTATTCCCAAACCTTTTCACACAATTTTTATCGCTGTAATTGAAATCGGGACCTTTTGAACATTTTTTCACTTTTCGCGGAACGCGGGGTCAAAAGGCGGGATTCGTAAAATGCGGGACGGGTCCCTAGTCACGTCACTGTTTATTTTACAACTCGAAAATTTTTCATGATAATTAACACAAAAATAGTTTATTAAAAAAATGACAGTGGCTCATTGGCAGCAAATAAATTTTGTCAATTTTTATTTAATTATCAAAATAATTAAAAGCATTGCACAAATGTGATTCCAGTTAACTGGAATGGATTTAATACATATATATGTATAATTATGTATATAATTGATTGATACGCGCCATTTCCTTATGAATGTAGTCGACGTAATAGCCCACTTGGGTCCACGTGCTTAAAAGGCGGCCATCCTCTTGAATTGAACCTCCGTTGACAATCCCCAAAACGGTGTGATTTTTATTCTCTCCAAGTTGAAAGTATGGCCCCCCAGAGTCCCCCTACCATTTCAACCAATTTTAATTTACCAATTTTTTAAAATTGAACTACAAAACGTCCAACTCTTAAACCATTAAATGCCCTTTGTGACCCGTGACCTGTGAGTGAAATTGTGTTGAAATAAAATTGGAGGGAATTCTTACTGCGGCAGTGCTCTTTCCACTCTCAATGGCACAAAATGCTTTGTAGTCTACGGTAGTCCGCCGACATTTTTCATAGGGTTGAATGGTCATTAAAACCTCCATGAGAACATCTGGCTTCGTATCATTCTCCGTGAACCCACTGAACCCCCACCCCATCGCCATATGCGTCCCTTTTAAAATGTTTATTTTCCCACATTATTTTTTACCATCAAAATCATGAATCCCGAATTCTCTGCTCAATTTATTTGCATGCTTACCTCGGGCGACATGACCAGCTGGTGGGAGCATGGCAGGGGCGACGTACTCGTTGAATTTGAATGGCGGAGTCACTTTACACAAGGCGACATCACTCCCACCAAAGCCCTCGGGGCTGGGTTACATAAAAATAGTTTCAAATTCAAATTGACCGCCGAAATGATCATGTGACATTACCCCGAGTCGGGATGTTTGGTGCAGATGATGGCGTTAGTGACTTGTTCTGTCACTTCCTCGATATTTATGTTGTGCTCCCCGGAGTGAAATGTTATGCCTTCCGGGTTTTGAAAGAGTTGACAATGGGCGGCTGAGAGCACAAAATTTTCGTTGAGAATTGTCCCGCCGCACGATACCCTACACTCACGTCGGATAACCACAATGGCGGGGTAATTGTTCGGGATGGCTTCTGTTCCGCCATGTATTTGTGGCTTATGGTCGCCGCAGTCACTAAATTTTTCGTAAGAACAGGATTGCCCTCCTGCAATAACTACAAGAAAGGGCCACTCAATTTTGCACGGGGTTTTGGAGGCAACGGAAAGCAGCCTACGCCTGTATTTGATTTATTGTTTACCACAGCCACCCCATTGGTGCCACGCACATTGACCTGATGATGGGGGTCTCTGTCGAATGGGCGCTTGAAGTTCCTTGCTGGTGGAATATTTTTTCATTTGGCCGCAAACTGATTGTGCCAAATCAGATGAAATTTCAGCGGGGACTTTAATGGCGGCTACAAGTTGAAAATATTTTGGAAAATAATATTTGTCACAAAATTACATTAATATTTGACTTTTGACTACTCAGATGAAATTAATGAAAGTATTAACTGTGTGTTGGTTAATTAAATAATTAAAGTTAACCTACCCCCAAGCTGACTTAATGACAATATTGTCAGACTTGCCAAAATTAAAAAAATTGAAGAAAAATGAGCAAGTCATTTGGATTTCATTTTGATATGAAAAATGTAAAATATTTTATGCAAAAAAGTCAAGTTTTTCAAAAAAGTGACAGAATTAAATTTAATTTGTCTGAATAGTTTCAGCTTTACTATTAAGAATGGAAGTGGAACAATTAAATTAATTTTGATTTAATGGCAGCAGAAATTGTCTCGCAATGGCGGCTATAAATAAAAAGTATGTAATTTTTTTACGGCGATATAACCAAAACCACAAGGGAAAAATCCGAGATTAGATCAGGTCAAAAGTGTAAGTCTGACCCGCGGTGGGAATCGACCTCACGGCCGTTGGAACTTTTTTCTAAATGTAAAATGACCTTTCTCCAAATTTTCTTACATGCAAAATAACCCATGCACAATTTTTAATTGTAAAATTGTCAGGATGTTTTATTGTGAAATTTTACGGTGACAATTTATTTTTTCTAACTAAAGTGACAATTTGAGTGGTGAATTAGAAAAGAGTCATTGTTGACTTTGATTGAAACCCCTTTTCTTTTTCAATTTTACCAAGTTTGAAAAAAACGAGAAAAAAGTGTCTGAATTTGATGTGTGAATTCAGATGCTCTCAAAATGTTTTTGGACTTCATCTTCAACGAGTGCTGGTCCTTGTCATTCAAATTACGAAAACGTTTAGCGAAAACGTTTTTTTTTTTAAATTTCGTGGGTTTCTTTGAGAACTTTCAGACACTCTTTAGTTACAGACTAAATTAAATTACCACATTAGTTCTGTTAAAATTTCATCAAGTGCTTGTCTAACAAGATTTACACAGTCTGAGCTTTAAAATATTTTTAATTACAAACTATGCAATTAATTGTATAATTTATTAAATAAAACATCTTTAATTAAAAAGTTGTAGAAATAACGAAATGACCATTCCTGTCCACCTCTTTCTGTTTATTTTTTCCTCCGCATTCGTTTTCATCGTGGAGGGACTCATTAATTTTTCAGAAGGCGGGAGTTCCAAAGGGGATGTGAATTCATTGATAGTGGACAGTGGGAAATGTTTTGTCCTATTTACAGAGTTGGATGAAAAAGTCAATGGGTCAGTGCCAAACATGGACTACTACTCCCCAATAACAATCCCCCTGGGCATAATCTCGATCAAAAATTTACAAAATCGAGAGATGCAATTTTTGAGTGTCTTGTTTGATGTCAAATGGGTTAATTGTTACATCAACATGGCCATCCTCCCAGCCCTTCTCACCTTCAATTATGATTTACTTCCGTTAATTCAATGGGCAATGAACCGAAAATGGGTGACAAGTGAGTACAAACATCAAGTAGGAACAACGGTAAGTGACGTAGGTGCCAAATTAAATTGTTTGATTGCCCAAAAGAAATATTTTGATACTCAAATAATTTTTGCTTGTATCAAAACAAAAACTTACTTGGAATCTCCCCTGTTCTTCATTCTTTTTGATGACCACAAAAAATTTCAAGGACCCATGAACTCTTTACGGTCAACGCATGAGGTCATAACCGTCGAGAAAAAGTTGCATGTCACTGAAGGATGGTACACTTGTCCCAATTGCTTCTTTGAAAAAATTATTCTTCCATTTGATTGTACAACAAGCTATCCAAGGTCATGCTACAAAGAAATGATGATCACGTACAAGAGGTCGAGGGACCGAAGTCACTCCATTCTTATTAAAAAGGAATACTTGGACACTGACTCGTCTGTTTATTCTGAGTTCGAATCAACTCTTTGGCTTGGTCTATGGACGGAACCATTTCAGAGGGAGGATCCAATGAGAATAAAAAACGCCCTCTTGAATTTCTTGACCGCGCCCCTTAACTTCACTATCAGTTCACCACAAGGAGGAGGAAAGTGGCTACTCTCAAATGTGCAGATTTTAGACGATAGGCCTCACGTCATGACGGGTAAATTATTTTTGACGGGGAGGGTGACGTATAAATTTGGAAATTTTGGAAAGAGAGTGGAAAGGGTCAAAAATTTCCTGGAAATTTATGCCACGCCCTTTCAACCTACCACGTGGCTTGGTCTCTTCGTTTCCGCCATTTTGACTGCCCTCCTTCTTACAAAAATAAAATTATCAGCTGTCAAGGAGACTCCACCATTGAGAAAGTTGTGCGGTGGTTTCCTGGAGAATCTACTTTGGCTCTTGGAGATTTTAGTGGAACAAACCGAAGAGGTCAAAAAGTCAAAAAATTATGGTCTGGGACGGAAGTGGCTGTTGGGAGTTTGGCTCCTCATGGCCATAATATTGACGAATGGCTATACGGGAATCATAAAATCGGACTACACCCTCCCGTACCCCTTCCACACCTCTTGGGAGTTCTCCAGAGAATTTTTGAGGGATGACTCATTTGTGGTTTATATGCCTAGCCAAGATGGCCGCTGTGAGAATGACATGAACAAAAGTATATCAAAATTGCCGACAAAAAATTATCCTTTCATGAAGTTGGCACTGCGGGTTGACGCTATAAAATATTTTAAATTCATTTTGAAGAATTTGACTTATTTTTATGACAGTTCTCGCCATTGTGAGAAACTTTGTCCAGTCAGAGCAAAGTATGAGCTCTATGGATGTGACCACATTCAACCCTGCAGGGATTTTGTAAGGATGGTCAAAATCTTGAATAGATTATGGAGAACGTGCATCCCTCAATTGCCCCTCCTCATTCGAACGGAACTGAGTCAACCCAAAAGGGTTCTCATCACTCAAGCCAAAGATTTTGAATTTTATTGGAGTTTCTTCAAGATGGAGATGGGGATAAATTCCTCTCTCAAGTTTTTTCACAACCGAAAAAATCTTCACGATGATTCTTTCTTCAAGTACCAATACTTGACCATAATAGAAGAACTAAATCCACATCACCCAAATTTGATGGGGGAGAGGATGAGGATTTTGACGAGCTCTGGAATTTATTGGTTCTGGGAGAAATGGGATCGATTTCGATTTCCTCCAAAAGGAAAGAAGGACCTGAAGAATTTCTTGAAATTGGAGGATGAGACGGTGGAAGAGTTCAAGATTTTGTCCTTCAACGATTCCGATGTCCATCTGGTCTTTATTGTTTGGTTTTTCTGCTTGGCGGTCACCTTGACTCACTTTCTTGTCTTTGATTTTCTGTCTGGTCAACTTGATTATCGTATTTTTCGTGGATAATTTTTTTTTGTACAGCGTGCCCAGAAACCTTCAGCCCCCCCCCCCCTCTGTAGACAAGATGCGACTTGTCAGAAAAAATCCAAAAACACAGTTTTGTACAGCATTCAATTCTGAATCTAATCAGCTTTGTTTCAGGTCAAAAGGTCAAAAGAGAACGGTGGCAGCGGGAAATTTCAAAACTGAGTCAAAAATGTTCGAGAAAAACTAAGATTTGACTTAGCTTTTATTTTCCATTAGGGAATTCACAAAAGTTAGACTCATTCAGTGTGTCCTATACATTTTTGTAGAGAATTTAATTCTCTACCAAACGGTTATTTTTGATTATTTTTTTAAAAAAAATTGTCCCATTTTGGAACATCTTAATACGATTTTCTTAAAAACGAGTTTTTTTTTAGATTTTTTACTTTTAAACGTCTTTGATGCTACAAACCCTTCATTTTATGTACCAAAATAGTATCAATAGCTTCACTCAATGGAGAATTTGATTCTCTACGAAATTGGTATTCTAGATTTTGTGCGAAAATTCGTTTCAAAATTTTAATGCTGTTTTTTGAAAATTTCAACGGTTTTTTGAAATTTCGCGCTGCAGCCGTCACCTATTGACCTGAAAAAAAGTTGATTAGATCCAGAATTGAATGCTCTACAAAACTGTGCTTTTGGATTTATTCTGACATGTCACATCTTGTCTACAGAGGGGGGGGCTGAAGGTTTCTGGGCACCCTGTATGTTGTGATAAGTTCATTGGTTAATTACACATAGATGAATTGTGTTAAAATAATTAAATGGATTGTATTGTACCGGGACATCCATCTGGTTCGCACACCAGATTTTGACGGTATTTTCATTGTGGCGTTCATTGCGTTTTACGGTAAGAAAAAAAATGAAACTAACGCTGCCATGCACAGCGTTAGAAACGAAAATAATACGAAAAAAACACGAAAGACGAAAGAATCGTATATTTTTCGTATTATTTTCGTCATTTTTTTTCTTACCGTAAAACGCAATGAACGCCACAATGAAAATACCGTCAAAATCTGATGTGCGAACCAGATGGATGTCCCGGTACATTGTTTGTTCTAACATTGGTCCTTGTCACTTAAGATAAGAAAAGTTTAACAATTTAGCTTGATAGAATTTAATTAAATCAAAGTATTCTACTGTAGAATTTCTACACCACAAAATTATTTCATGTCTCTGAATCCGGCTAATAAATGTCTACCCAGGTACTCACCATGTGTCTCACATGACGACACCTGTTTCACTTTTTTTGCCAAATTTCAGCCCATTCCAACAAAATACCATTTTCCATTACAATTCATGCCATGTCCTTTGCATGGAGTACCTGGATTATAAATTCTAATGAAACTTATTTGATTACTGATTTTGAAATTAATTTTGTATGACCTTCAGGGGGTTACCCTTTCTCAAAATGGCTTGAATAAGTTTAAATAATTGATATGACCCTTGCCCTTTTTGATTAATTTGTAATTTGTAATTTATCTTTATTGTTAATCATATATTGATCTGCCCTCATGGACTCGGAAAGTCAAGAAATGAATTGAGAGAGTTTTATTCGGCTTTGAAAAAAAAACAATTGTAAATTGTAATAAAAAACATTTTATTGTGTTAATTACACAATTCATTTATAATCAACTTAAATGCTACATTGTACATTGTATAACAAGTAGAGTCTGGCATTGTTGTGATAAATATTGAAATAATAAAGACAAATATATTGAGTGACATTTTGTACAGGGACATTTTTTCCAGACTACCCAGAAGAAAATGGAGATGGAACATTTTGTGTTTACTCCTTTCTTGCTTC
>JAQIVZ010002432.1:0-20901 GCA_034700945.1 Arrhopalites spinosus
TGCTTCAGTCACTATCTGTAGTAAATGTTACAATTTTATTCAACTTTATTTCTACAATTAAAACTTCCGAAACGTCGTAAATTTAATTCGGCTTTTTTTTCAAGCCCACCGCTATGCATAGAGAGTGTACAGAATCGATGGCGAGAGAAAAAAAAGTGATCAGATTTTTCGCAATTAATCCCGAGTATTGGATAATTGCAATTGACGTGTTGTAGTGTTTTGTAGTGTATGTGGTTAATATTTATTACAATAATGTACTTACTAGGCATTCAACATTTATTTAGATCCTTGTGATATTACCATTTGTATGGGATTTAATGAGAGTCGTGTAAAACATATTCCATAATGTCGTTGGACATTTAAAAGTTTCTCTCTTTAAACTATTCCTGTACTATGGATTCAATTTTTAAAATTGACTGGTTCAACAATTGGGTTCGAAATATTTTGACTACGTGTGAATCCTCAAGAAGCATCATTTGCCGATGAGTAAGTTTTGTCATTTTTTTTGCTAATTAAATTGTAAAAACATTTTTCATAATCAAGTAGAAATATCATGTCAGCATATTGTTACAACATACTTAAGCATATTGAACATTGTTGAAATTTGGAAATGTGGATTATTAATAATAATATATAATTCTGGTCATATTTTCAGTATTGTATCTATCTACCGCTCTACGTCAAGAAACTACAAGAAGAAAGTTTGGATGAAAATGAACGGAGTTGCCGAACTGTCAGAAATTTTGAACCAGTTAGGGACATCGTCTATTATAATAGATTATTTTCATTTTAAAATTCAATGTCATCGATCTCCTCTCAACTTGGAGGAGAGAATTTCTTTTGTAATTTTAGCGTAATTTTTTTAAACATGACATATTATAAAGTTTGATACAAAGATGTAAACTATTGTATCCCCTCCAAATTGACATGAATTAATGCTTCAATTTCCAATGCTCAAGTATTAGGCATCATTATTATTAACTACTACTACTTTTAAAAGTCGACTTGGATAGATTTTTGCAAGATTTTGTGTGTTAAAAAGTATTTAGCTACAACCAGTGGTGTATACAAAATAAGTACAAAATCTATTTTGTACATCAAGATATTCAAAAACAACAAAATCGTCTCTCGTCTGTTTTACTACTGATAGTGAAGAACTTGAAATGGAAAGTTTGCAAACTATTATAATGTGATTTTCCATTGTTTTTGGATCGTAAACATTTTAACACGTCCCCTCTTGTAGCCGTGTATCATGTGTACTATGTGTGTTTACATGTAAAAATATATATGCAAGTTGAACTCAGTCTTGAACTATTTTGAATATTTACTTGTAAGACTGATATTTTTATCTTATCCCATTTCCTACGGCGAATCCTCCCAACAACTATCATGGCAAATCTATTGAGAAATTGGAGCGGTCGCATGAGTTTGCGAAATCGTCGTGTTCGTGAAAAGTATTGTTTTGTACTCATCATCATGAGTTTCTTCCTAGTTTGTGTCGGGATGGTTTTCTTTCTCCCGGATTTAAGAGCTACCTATAGCGGAGTTCAAGGTGTCTATGAAAAGTTACCAGATCTCTTCCTTGCTCCTCATTTACCCCCACCACCTATTGCTTCTGCTGTTGGTAAGTTGTGTATAATATTTTTATTTCATATTATCTTTGTAGTACATTTAATTCATTTTACCCATTTATAACTTATAACCCATTTATTTATTTTCTTTTAGACAAAGACATGCACAACGATGTTTCGCATAATTATATCGGCTTACCTCGACCACTCATCCCGCCTTCACCCCGCTACATGGCTGACCGTGCAAAATTAATTGCCAAGATTCATGAGGAAGAGGAACAAGAGAATAAAAAACGAGGATTTTTGGAAAAACCACAAATCCTTCCAGAAAAATCATCCTCATCTTCACCAAGTTCAAATCGAGGTCAATTGCCGGCCGGTAATATACTCTTACCTCCTACCGATTTTGGAGCAGCTCATCATCAACAATCTCCGTTACCTCCTTATTCTCCTCATGGAATGGGCAACTTTTCATCCGTCATTGTTCAGGGTGGAGAAGACTCTGATGCTACTGCGAGATTACGGAGAGATTCCATCAAGCAGGTACTAAAACTCGACCATGAAAATTGATTACATTTTATATATCTCTCATATCTTTATCTCCAGTAGACCATTTTCCTATCTTCTTTATTTTATGTTCCATAGACCTCTATTTCACCTCATAATGGTATAATTATGTGTCAAACTGTCTTCATATGCATAATCGTTTCTTTACATGGAATATAGAGTTAAATAATCGATAGTGACTATATTTTTTGTCAATATGAAAGAGGTTGCTTTGATAAGCATGGGGGATTCTACGTTGTAAATATTGTGTCACTAGACTAGTGTGTAGACCTTGTCCACGTTGTGTTAGGTGAATAATCTTCATTTTACCAAGTTTATGTATAAAAGACAAATTTGAAAGTATAATAATAACTACTAGTCATACTTTAAAAGTTTTAGAATCTGTAAAGTAAATCAAATTCAAACTTAGTTGAATGAATATTATTTGCAAGTTTATCATCTTGTAGGTTATCAAGGGACTTTAGCAATGCATCTTCTATTTACGTCAGTAGTCAGTAGGAAAATCACAAATCACGTGTTTTTTTCCCAACTACTTGGAAGACGAAAACAAGATTTGTAAATCTTGCTTTCTTGAATTCTTAAGAAATTAAATTTTAATTCTTAATAACTTGACTTAAATCAATTTCTGGTTTGTTTCAGCAAAAAAAATATTTAAATGTTCTGTATTTTTTGGCACTACTACTTCAGTTTCATCAATAGGTTTCAAATGATTTTTTTTTTTAAAAAAAACAACTTTCGTTTTTACTATGTATCCTTGAAATTTTGAAATATCACTTTATCGAACTACGACAAGGACATTACTCGTTTTCTCGTGGATATTCCAAAACAATGAATTATTCATATACAGATAAATAACATGTAGAATTTTTTACCTGTACTAGAGTCTGAGTTTCTAAAAACCTATTTTTGTAGTTTCGTTGCAAAAAAATTCTATGTATGCGATTCCTGAAAATTTAGCAAATGACTTTATTCTTTTTTGTTCACTACTAAAACGTGTACATTTTATCTCTTATATCTCTTTTACTATGATGTGGAATGGTTCAAGTGTCTAGTACTTGTATTGTTGTACAACTTGAACATCTGAGAGAATTGAATATCCTGTTTGGCATTTTTATATGCCAGTGTCCAGGTACTTATATACTTGCCATTTAACATGTGCACATTGTTGCAGTTTTTAATAGAGTCATTTTGTAGTTTATTCCAGAAGATCTTTGTTGTAGGAAACAATTGTAGATGTGGAGTATAGTTGGAGAGCTAAAAAGTGCTTTCATTTGTTTTGGGTTCAATATTTTCTAGTTTTCATGTGTAATGTCTTTGAAATGTTTTATACTTTAATTTTACAAGTACATTTATAAACTAAAAGAGTTTTCACACACTGAAAACGCTGTCAACTTCATAATTTCATGATGCATCATCTCAATCAAAAAGTTGACATATAATTTGTAACTTGGACAGAATAAAAAAAAGTATAGTAAGGTCAGAGTAGAGAGCTTGTATACCTAGTCATTCTTAATCATTATCATTATATTTTTTTTTGAAAAAAATGGAAAGACGCAGACATACATTTTTTATGAACCATACCGTTACAATTTTTTTGTGACTGCTGGTGTTTATCCCTTAGCACAATTGCGGTATAATGGTAGTAACATAATATGTTACTACCAATATTATTGTGATTTATGATGACCATGGTTCTACATGATGAGCTTGTGTGACTGAAATTATGATGATAGTTATTTTTGTACTAAATTTATGACTCGCCCTTTGTTTGTGTTTCTTTGTATGATCTCTTTTTAACACATGGGTAATGCGGACTAACACATCCTCTGAGTCTGTAATAACCGCTTATTATCTACTTCTACTATTACTGAGAGATGAATAATACTGAGTCTAAAATATGTAGTTGTACAGCAATTTATATGAAAATTAAACTTTTGTATGAATAAAGGTCAATCATTTTATTTACATTATAAACAAATCTATCTAGTTTAGTAGTAACAGCAAAAGCACACTGATGTGTCGTGTGTGAGAAAAGCTTGAGCTTTTGCAAGATAGACAAGAGTTTTTTTTTGTCTGAACGCTGTGATGGCGAATTCTAGCGTTAGTTTCAAGATAAAAAGTTTTGACTTGTGATTTTTTTTACAATGATGATTACATAGTAAGTATGGAGTAATCCCTCATGAGAGTTTTATTCTCAACAGTGTTTCGACTTCATACAACAACCCAGTGACCCAATAAATTAAAAAAAAATATATTTGCATATTGAATTAAATGGTCGTTCAAGGTTTATGTTTGTAGTGTTATGGAATGGATGTACAGCATCATTACGAGATAGTAAGCATGAAGAGGAAGGCATGTAATTTAATATTAAAATTTGTTCCTTGTCAATTAAAATATTCACAATTGATTTATTAGTGCTCATTTATAACCATCTAGTGATGATTTTGATATGGAACTAAAACTCTTGTCAATTCTACTGTGAATTGCATTTTTCATAGCATGGATTAAAAGAATGAAATAAAATATTTTCAGTCCAGCAATTCACTATGTCTGGTAATTTTAACAAGTAAATAGTTTTTAAAACCATGTGTTCTAACAGTACACCTGTCGAATTTATATTGTGATGTACAATTGAATTATTAAAATGGTTAGTAAATTCACATAAATATCATTATGACAGATAAATACACGTATGAGAAATTTAGTCAGACGACCGCCCATCGTCGACGGGATGTTACAGAATAGTTCTCAACCTGATTTTACTTATTTTTTTGTAATATTATTGATATTTGTGGAAAGAAAACAAAAAATTGTTTAATGGAGCTTCAGTTTACTAGCAGTACGAGAGTTGCATAAATAGTGTACAGAGTCTGTACTACAGACTAGCCACATGTACATAGTTGATAATGTTGCCAATATGTGTATCATTATGTGAGTTGACTGTGTGAGTAGATTAACTGTAGTATTCAATTGCTATCTCCTTTTTATTAGAAGTTTTCTGCAAGTCAAGTGGTTGTTATAATGTTGCCCTATTGAATGTTTCTTTTTTCATGATGTGATATGTACATGTAACACTAGTTGTTTCAAGTGAGTCATGATTAAATGAAAACTGGATTTTTACTCAACTGTTTCTTGTCAAGTACTGTCAGGGTCTATTTCTATGATATGTATGTCCTACATACCGTGTTTGGTTTAGTGCGTACAGTGTACAGGTATCGTTACATAAGTTATTCGATATTCATATTATGTTGTTGTTGTACTCCTGTGGTGGTTGTGAATTTGAATTCATAAAAATCCATGGCTCTACTTGATCATCGTGAGTTGAGCAGACAAGTTTCTGGCTTGTACATATATTCAACCAACACATTGGCGAGTGACAAAGAGTTGAGTATGTGGTGGCCGGCCGTTCATTTCATCCCAATGCCAATGATCATAGTTCATATAATAATCAGAGGCGGTCATAGCTACTCATTCTTTCCTTTCTTGTGACCCCTGAACTGCAAATTTTTTTCAAAGCGGTATGATGGCTATTACTTTAAGACTTGACAAAACAACATACTAGAGTGGGAAGTGATGTGTGTGAAGAGTTTTTGTTTTTGAAGTTTTTCCATCTCTCTTTCTTCTTGTCAATTTTGTAGGATTGAAAAATTGCCATTTTTTTAAAATAAACATCTTTTATAGTGTTTTGTGAGAATAATTTCAGTGGGATTAAATATTAAAAACAATAAAGGTGGACGTAAAATACTAATTTTGTTTAGAATGTTGTGCTGAAGTGTATAACATGTGGCGTGACAAGTGATAGAATAGAGTGTTTTGGAAATTTTAGGCAATATTAAGGATATAATTATTGTGCAGTAAAATATAAGCGTACAAGGAAGTAAAATGAAGAGAAGTCGAAAGAATTTGTTGGGGTTGACAATTTTGTTGTTCTGTAGTGGAGCATTACTCCCAGGATTTTTTTTCATGGGCTCATGGGTTCGTGATTTTCGTACAGTAGTAGACGTTGTTGATGGCAATGTAGACAGAGTTTTAATTGTTCATGGTCCTCGTGAAAGTAAAGATGTTGTTGTCATTGAGAAACAGAGTGAATTAAGAGACCGTGATGGGAAAATTGTTAAAATTTTTGGAAACAAGGCTGGGAGTAATGATGGCAATGCCACAATTGATACTAGACGAGAATTCATTAAGCAGGTTTAATAATAATCTGACAACTTGTTTGAATTTTTTTACAATTGATGAAATGAAATTTATTTTACGTTTTTTACTTTAATTGTTTGTGTACAGATGTGTAAAGATGCTTGGGACTCTTACGTCAAGTACGCTTGGGGACAAAATGAATTAAAACCCATAAGTCAGCGTGGTCATTCATCAAGTATTTTTGGACCCTCAAAAATCGGAGCGACGATTGTGGATGCTGTCGATACATTATTTATTATGGGGCTAATGGATGAGTACAAAGTTGGTCGAGACTGGATCGCCGACCAATTGGACTTGGACAATGTTGTAAGTTTGTTTGGGATTAATTTTTTGTTTCATTTTTTTGGGTATTAATTTTTTTAAAATTAGGTAAGACAGAATAATAATTGAGTATTTAAATTTTTTTTTGTAGAGAGCGGAAATGTCAGTATTTGAGACAAACATTCGATTTGTGGGAGGATTTTTGTCAATGTTTTCATTGACTGGTGATACAATGTATCGCGATAAAGCGTATAAATTGGCCAAAAAGCTTCTTCCAGCATTTGTAAGTTTTTGCAAAATATTTAATTATTGCATGACGTTCATTTGCATATTACTAATTTTGCGTGATTACATTATTTTGATTTATTCACTTTATAGGATACTCCGACAGGAATTCCTTATGCTCTTATTAATCTTCATTCTGGGGTAAGTTTTGTGCATTACTACAAATTTTATGCCTATTTTCCATTTTTATAATTTAATTAAGATTTTTGACAGTATTTTTAAAAGTTATTCCGACGTATTATTAATTTCACTACATGATAGTTTATTGAATGTTATTGTATTTTGTTTACAGTCGAGTAAAAACTACGGGTGGGCTGCAAGTGGCTCGAGTATTTTGTCCGAATTCGGGACGCTACATTTGGAGTTCACCTACCTGTCTGATGTGACGGGTGATCCTATATTCAAAGAAAAAGTTTACAAAATTCGGGAAGTTCTCAAAGACATGGATAAGCCCAAAGGACTTTATTCTAATTATGTCCATCCACGAATGGCAAAGTTTACCCAAAGTACGTTGCAAAATTCAATTCACTGACTTGTGACTTTGCTCAAGAACATTTTAATATAATAGAATTGTAGTAAATTAAATATTCTACTGATTCGTGTTTTTTTAGATCATGTCTCAATGGGAGCTCTTGGTGACAGTTTTTATGAATACTTGTTGAAGTCATACATTCAAACTGGTGACACGGTGAGTACATGTTTTGCTATACTTGTCAAATTTAATATGCACTGACGTTGATCTTGTTCAAAACTAAGAGACAAATTGAGTAGTCTAGTCTAGTGCTTAAAAATATGATCTGAGAATATAAAATGATTATATTTAATTTTCTTTTTTTCACAGGATGCCCGACAAATGTACGTATTTTACCTATTGAAAAGTTATATTAATTATTAATTATATTAAATATTAAATAATTTACAATTTTTGAATGACTTGAATGATGCTTATGATCATGTTGGTGTGTTAATTGTTAAAGGTACGACGCTGCAATTGATGCCTTTGAGAAAAATGCACTGATACGATACTCCAAGGGTGGACTCTTGTACTTTGCTGAGATGCGTTATGACCGTCTTGACAGTAAAATGGACCATCTGGCCTGTTTTGGTGGTGGTAAGTGGAAGCAAAATATATTTGCAACTCTAAATTATGTTTATAATTCATTTTGAGACGAGTTGGCATTCTTTGAATGCAAATATTTATATTAAGCTTGTATTATTTGATGTCAACAGGTATGTTGGCTCTTGGAGCAAAAACTGACCCAAATGTTGTGGGCAAGTCTTCGATTCTAAGTGACCCAAAGGCAACCAGACATTTGAAAATGGCAGAAGGAATTACAAATACATGTCATGAATCATACATACGGACAGCGACTGGGCTTGGTAAACAAAAATTTTAAATACTTTTTTACACGGACGTTTACTGCTTTATTAAAACTTGAGAATGGAAGGTACTTTTCAAAATACATTTACTTACCTGTGTACTCTGCTTTTTTGTAGGACCCGAAAGTTTTCGATTCAGCGATGCTATTGAAGCTCGAGCCCTTAGACAAAATGAAAAGTATTACATCCTTAGACCCGAAGTAAGATTTTTGTATATTACACCAAAAAAATAATTTATGAAATTGAGCCACTGATAGTTTACAATGTTCAACAATGTATTTAACCATGTCTCATATATGGTCTTTTTGATTTTTTGTTGTAGGTAATAGAGTCATATTTGTACCTTTGGAGGTGAGTAGAAGATATTCATTTTAGTAAACAAAAATTGTACATAATTTTTGAAAGTACCAATAAACAATTTAATATTTTTTGTTCTATAAAGAATAACGGGAGACCCTAAGTACAGAGAATGGGGATGGCAAGCGACAGAGGCCATACAAAAATACTGTAAGGCTGGACCAGGTGGAGGCTATTCTGGTCTCCGTAATGTATATAGCAAAGAACCACAACAAGATGATGTTCAACAAACTTTTTTCTTTGCTGAAACTCTCAAGGTATAATATATTGACAACCTAAAGAAGAACAAACTAAATTTAATTATTTTTAATACCAATGTAAGTAATTAATTTCATTATTTTGCATACAGTATTTGTACCTGCTGTTCAGCTCGAAAGACTTGATGGACTTTGACTACTGGGTATTCAACACAGAAGGTAGCCACAAGTGACAAATTTTACATGCAGTAGATTAATAGAGACTTTGAATTCTATCCATTTTTTTAATCTTTCTACATTTACTTTGTATTCTAGCTCATCCGCTTCCCATTAAAGCCAATAATCCCTACTATCGACCATTTCACAAGCCCGTATGATTCTCTCCGTTGACAGACATAAACTAACTAAGTAATAATAAATTTAGTAATAATAATTATAAATCATTTAGAGGAGGATACAGAATCCCCAGAGACTTAGTGAGGTCCATCCAGCATGAGAAATGTCAAAGCACTATTTAAATCTGATCAAATAGACTATTATAAGGTTGATGGAAATCAAAAGAAAATACTAGTTTATAAATATACACAAATAAGGAAATTTTTCACTACGCACGAATAAAACACTATAGGTAGGTCAACACAATAGGTCTCAATCATTTATAAACAGTATCAACACATGCACACAAGAAAAAAAGTAGACTGTTAAGAATTGCTTACGAACCCAATTTTACTAATCGTTTCCTCAAAGAACAATGTTTTCCATCCTCTTGATATGACGACTAAAACTAATCATTGTAGGAATATATCGCATTTAAAGTGGAGAGTGGACTTTCGACTGCATTTCGACAGGTTCATTAATTGTTTAAGGATGTTAATTTTTATTTTTTTAAAAAAAACAAATTGTTACGTCATTTTTGGATGTATTTTATTTTTATTTCTCTTTTGTTTTATACTCCCCTCCTCTCTATTGTCATCTGAAGAGTTGTCATTTGTTTTTTTTTCTACCAAACTTGTAAAACATTCAAATCAAATGTTAAAGTACGACACGTGATTATTTTTTAATATTACATCTTTTTATGAGGGTTTCCAGTGAAAACAATTATTATAAAACACCACAGTTCTGAGAGTCTGAGCATATATTTTGTAGGCATCGAAAGGTTAAAGTGAATCTGAAAGTCAGCCAGTCATTAAATTTATGTTAATTAAAATGTAAATTAACCAACTATTACTTGATACATGTACATACATGGAGGGTTCAAATGTTTTAGTTTCGACTAATATTTTATTGACAGTAAAAAGAAGTTTAGCATGTACATATATTATATAATTATTTAAAACTAATTGTGCAACTAAAGGACTATTTCGTTGAGAGAATGTGAGAATGTAAATATTATTTTACTATTTGTAAGAATTTGTCTCCTATTGAATTAGGTACGTTCATATTTCCAGTTCCACCTACGTATTTATATATTATAGTTTTGTAAAAAGTGCTATTAAGTTGTTTTAAGTTAACTAATATTTTTAATATATTATGGAGAGGAAACGAAACGTGTTCTAGAGATGAGTTGAGTTTAGGAGGAGAAAAAAATGCAAGGGGAGAAAATGTGGATTGATGAATTTATCGTGCTATTCATTGTGAATTATAAAATTAGAGGAATGGATTGTTGTTATGATTAGCTTTAAACTGCTATTGTTTTTTTTTGTTACGTTATTCGTTATTTAGCTCATCTGTACGTAAATCGTACAACGGTCCAATAAAAAAAAATTCCTAACATGATTTAGAACGTATCATGAGAATATCTGAGAAACCAGAGAGACAGTTGCTGGGCAATTGTGAAGGGATAATTTAATCTGAACTTCAGATTATGAAGTATATTACGGAACATCAATTTTTATTGTACTTCTCTCGATTTGCAATTTGAAAAATTATGATTGAAATTGTGGCGAATAGAATGTAGCTATGATACGAAGACATTTATTTTTCGGGTTATTTTTCAACAGCCGCCATTCTAAGGTCAGACAAGTCTTGATTGTATTCAATTATGAACAAGGTTAAAGTTTAATTTATCTTAGTGCAGTCAGTTGAAAAAACCTCAGTCACTGTTAATTATTTGCTTAATTTTAGTAAAAATGGTGATATGATTTTCATACGCAGTATGATTTTATTGCAATAAAAAAGAAAGAAATTATTTACAATGCTGCATGAGATGTATGAACTGAAGAAGCTATATCATAGAGAAATAGTAAATTTATGTTATTGATAAAAAAAGTTGCGTATAAAATATTTATTATGACTTCTCATCAATTATCATTGCTACAACCTATAATTATATCTAATAATTTGACCAGGAACGTACGCATGAGAAAGTAGTGTACCTGTAGTTTGTTATTGCCACTTTCTGTGATAATATTTAATTGTATGATGAATATGAACCATGGGGTTTTGTGTAAGTTCATAATTTTAAATGCATAACGAAACAAAAGAGTGTTTGGGAAAGTTAACTAGGAAATCATGAGAGCTACAACTTTTTTTGTGCAGATAGGGAAAATACTGAAGTAATTTGTCAAAATATTTTGTTTACTCTGTTCATCGGAATTATTTATTGTACCACTAGAAATGTTTTTTAAAAAAATTATATCATTTTGAGATAGGGATTGATGAGGATAAAATGTAAAGCTCAAATCTCTCACTAATAGTGTCCCCTCCCAATTTTCCCAATTGTTGTGCCTGAAGCCCTACTTTACGATCAGAATGTTCCTGTGAAGAGAAAGGGTTTAAAAAAAGACCAACCATGGAATCTGTTGAATTATAAAAATTATAATTTATCGCGTACCTAGTCGAATTTTTTGCATTTGAGAATGAAAATTCATCGAGTCCTAAAATAGAGGTAAATTATATACTTTCCCCGCAATTTTGTAACATGTTTAGAGTACTCTAAACCTATTAGCAGAGAGATTATAATTTTATTTATTGCTGTTATTGTTTGTCAAGAAAATTTAAAATCAAGAAGGTCAGGTCTTGTATGTCAAAATTTTTGTATTGTTATATAAAACATAATGAAAATATTTCTATTTCGCCAGTACTAATTCTATTTGTATAATTAAGGCCCTGCAAATCAATTAAAAATTTGATTGTTTTTTTCTAAATAATGATAATTATTGTACGATACACATTATCTTATACTAATAATTGGTTTAATTCCATACGTTCTCAAATTGAATGATGTGAATGTTGTATAACATATTTAAAGTGAAGTGACGGCTTGTTGAAAAAAAAGAATGGAAGTTGCATGGGAGTGAAAGACATATGCTTTCACCAACTCGAACAAAAAAAAAGTTGTAATGAAATTATTACTGATAATATATTAATTAAAAAAACCTGTGTACAGTTTTGATTTCTAATATTGAATATTATATTTCTGCAAACATCATTTTATTTTATTCATATCCTAACTGAGTAACTTTCTACTTGATTTCATTTTAATCTTCTTCATATATGGATGCATACAATGCATTATGCATATTATTATAAAAATAAAGCAAATTGTTTTTCACATCAACTTTAATAAACAACAAGTCAAAAAATTATCCCAAAAGAGTTAACACTTGATTGCGTATAAAAGTTTGTACAAGAATATTCGCATCATCGTTGGTACATAGTAGATTGTTAAAATTTAAAGACTCACTTTGTCCTAATAAATATTCATTCTTCTTTTCCCTTTCAAAAGTTTCAACTTGTTCAGTCAAGATTTGCTTTAACTTTACCAAGTTACTTTGCTCATAGTCTGGATCTATTGTACTTCTTTTATTTGTATTGGTGAGAAGCATAAAAAATTTATATCCATCTAAATTTAGAGGAGTAGACAGCTGTGATTTTATACGAGCTAACACATCCGTATGACTTGATAAATATTGAGCGACGATTTTAGTCAACGTCACCGTCTCCCGGAAAAGATTCATTTCACTGGGATCAAAGAGACGGTCTTCCTCTTCCTGAAAAAAATAAAATTGATTTCAATTGTAATTTTATGTATATTGTAAATTTTATCTGAAAAACAGGAACTCACATCATCCGCTACACTTTCTGAAAGGACAGAGTCATTCATGAGGAGTAGTCCCACAAGTGTCCAAAATCCTTCCACAGTATGATCTTGATTGATTTGGTCCAAGAAAAATTGGACAAGTAGCTCAATACATTTGAGACTACAACCGGGCATTTCATTATTACTACTCAATTTTCTCAAAGCTTCACACCGAATGAGCGTCTCATCATCTTGGCCCAATTTGAACAATGCAGCCCATATTTTACAAAATTCCATTGCTGTTTAAAAAAATTTCAACCATTGAATAATTTTGAATAATTTTTTTTATATTCATTAAATTTTAAGTAAGTAGCATCTTCTTACATGAAAATCTATTAAGATTGAGAGGTACATGAGGAAGAGAAGATGCAACAGCTAGTCGGAGTTCGTCATCTGTATCAGAATCTGTCCATTCGATAAATAAATCACACACTACTTCTGTATGTCTGGAAACCTGATAAATAAGTAAATTGTCACACACATTATAAGTACATAAAGTAATTTAATTGATGTATAATAAAAGAAAATATCATAACAAACTCACGTGTTGATTCTCTTTAAATGCCAATCTGGCCAACAATTTTAAAGCAGCAGCCTTACAAGCGACACTTCCAAAATCATTCTGACAAATGATGACTAATTTATCCATCAACCTTGTCATTTCCATCTCGGAACAGTCATGAAGATCTTGTAAATCACAATGATTAAAATACAATAAATATTTTAACTCTAAATCTGTCTGTCCCTCAAAATGAAATTCCTCTTGTATATATCTCTTGACTAATTGTCCATTGTTTCCACCAGATAGTCTTTGTCTTACATTACACGATTTTATCCACTCTACTTTAGACTTGGTTCCATCATCACAAACTGTAATGGAAGAATCACACGAAACGGAGCTAGTCTCAGACTCATCTTCAGTCACCAAAAGTTCTTCAACGATGCATGAATTGCCCTCTTGAATCCATCGAGAAATGTTTTCTTCACTCCCCTCAAATCTAACAATTGATTTACAAATGGCTGAATCTGCATGGGGTAATCCTACAATTGAATTCCTTCTGCTTAATTTGCTGGGTGAAAAAGTGACACTGAAAGCAACTTCAGTGACTTTTTGCATAGTTGCTGCTGTTGACATTAAATTTGATTGATTCATATCAGCAAGGGCAATACTTAGACAGGCAAAATTTTCAAAGATTGTGGGACATTTAGTGTTCTTGACAATGTCAATGATGATTTGAAACTTCTCGACCAAATTCGTAGGAATTTCTTCACCGTAAGATTTAATCAACTTGAGAATTGCACAGAGCTTAAATACACAAAAAAATAACACTTTGCAAAACACTACTTTCATATTTATAGTGAAAATTGAAATTCAAAGGTAAAACTCACCTGAAGTAAATCCCCGTGAATAGCATTATTTTTCATTCTCTTGCTGTGTACAAGTAAATTATCCAACGTAGTCTCCAAAACTCTTTCCCTCTCGTCAGCCGAAGTAATGAAAGGGACAATAGCTCGGGCTGTGATTGTCCTCACTTGTATGTCACGGTTAGCACCACAAGCCTGTATATGTGGAACGAATTCCCACAGCTAAAAAAACAAAAGTTTTGTAATTAGTATTTGCATGTTATATTCTATGAATCCTAGTTAATAAAGTCAATATGAAAATGTAACGGTCATACCTTGAAAAGGCCCTCTTCCATTCTTCCGGGCGCAGAAGAGAAACAAGAAAAGAGCAACAGAAAATGATAGAGCAAGTCGTTGTCATTTTCATTTGCCGCTACTGCAAAACGCATAAAAATTACATTTTATAAATATACAAGCGAATTTGTAGGCTGCTACGCAGCCGTCGAGTTAGTGTACTTTAAATGATCAGTTTACGATTTCTTTGTCACACTCCTTCTGCAAGTTCATGTTTACCATGATGAGCGATATGTCATTTATAAAATTGAATTTTTATTTGTAGGGTCTTTTTATTTGTAAATTCGAAACAGTAGGATTAAAATAAATTTTTAGGACTTGACCTGCGTACAACAAATTTTGATTTGTATAGCCACAGTTTTATTTGCAGGATCAACATTTACATTAATGGCGAGCTGACAATTTATAGGTCCCAATCATTTGTAGGGTTAATGTTTAATTTGTCGGGTCAAAGAATGAACATTTTATTTGTAGGGCCAATTATTGTTAGTAAGACCCGAGTATTGTTAGAGTTAAAGTTTAATTTATAGGGTCAAACCTTATGTAAAGGTCCGGCTTTAAAATGCATAAAGTCCGAAAATTGATTTGCAAGATCCAAGTAGCATTTATAGACCAAGTTTATAATTTATGAAGTCAAACTTCAATTTGAAAGGTCAGATTAGAATGTGCCGAGTCAAGCTTTTTTTTTGATCCCGACCCGAGCATAATTTATCAAGTCAATTTAAATTTGTAGGGTTACAGTCGGTTTACGTTTACTGCTTAGGTAACATTGTTTTTGCAATAAAAAAAATCAAATGTCAATTTATGCTAACTGTCAACTGACCTTTAAGGAAAAATTATTTAGGTCATAGGGTCAAGATTTAGGACTCACCATGAGTATACTCAAGTTATATAACTTGTGTGGTCAAAGAGTTGTTTGCAGTCAAAACTTATTTTATTGTATGGCCTAAATATAGTTTATAAAATTTCAGGACTATTTAAAATAGTTTAATTTGTCAAAGTGTCAAAAGCCAATTTGTAGGACCCGACCAGAATAAACCTTGTATGGCCACATATTTTTCTAAAGTCAAATTTTAATTTGTGTGGCCAAAGATTTAATCGTCGAGGCACAATTCATTGATGTGGCCAGATTATAATTTTATAAATTAAGCTTGTGGGGCCAAAGACTTTGTACGACCCAAGCAATGGCAAAATAAAAGTTTAATTTCTCGGATCACAGGGTGAAAGTTTAACTTGAAGGGCAAAAGTTTTATTGTGGTCTCAAACTTTTGTTTTTGAGGTTTGCCAAAATATGATTCTAAAGTTTAACTTTTTTGTGTAGGGCCGAGAAGGATTTTTTATTTGTAGAGCCACAAATAAATTTGTATCAAAAGCTTATTGTGCAAAATTAGCTTGTCAAGAAAAATTGTATTGTAACATCAAAACTGCTTTTGAAAGATTTGCAAGCCAAAAATGATCGATGTCAATAAATCAATGTCATTTTTGGCTTAACATTTTTCAAAACATGATGGGGCAAGAAAATAATTTGAAAGTAGGTCTGACGTTGAGTTTTAAAAACAAAAAGTTCAAATAAATTGACCGTGTTAGGTTAACACTGGCCCACAAAACCTCTTTTTATAAGTATTTATGGATTTTGTGCTTTACTTGATGTTACTCATAACCTCACGAAAAGTATTTTTGTATCATTTGAACAATTAAATTTATGCTAAGGTCAAAAGAAAGAAAAATCAAAAATTGTTTCAAGTGATATAATTGTAACACTTGGTAACGGCTGGACATTGTTTTACAAATGTTAGATTTTGAAAATAATGTTAGAAAATTTTGCACAATGTTTTCTTGACCGTAACTATGACATACAGTGGCCAAGTGGGGACTTTTGGACACCCCATTTAGTGGCCACCGGTCACAGTTAGGTCAAATTAAACCCGCTGACCCCGTAGAGAAAAAAATTATCTTTTAAATGACGTATCGCTCATCTCTGTAGATGTTATAGTCTCGGAGGAGATAGTGGTCGAAAAAAACCCCAAACGTATTATAAGTATAGATTTAAGTATGTACATCTAAAATGTTAATCTTGTGTTAAAAATAATTAATGGATGTACAAACCTTTAAGTTCTCCCAAAAGAAAATCGTACATTTGAGGGTGACCTGGACAAAAAAATTATCAGTTTGATTTATTTTCCTGATAAATACATTAATTAAAGAAGTTTATAAATAGCCAATTTTTTATGTACGTCGAAAAAATGTTGGAGCACTCATCAAGTTCAATTTTGGCCCAAATGTTCGACGAATCACAGACCCAAATAGCATCAAACCGGAGTTCCTTTCCTGTTAAATGTACAACAAGTCCATTGAGTCAAAGTAATTGATCTACTCGTACGCTTTCGCCAATATTCGTAATCTCAAATGCAACAAAAATTCCTTACAGCCCATTCACTAGCTCGAAGTCCTCGGAAAGCCAATTGAATCCCATGAGGAACCCATTGCATTAAAGCTTGAGCAAAATTTGCATCCCTGTACAGAGCCTACCAAACAAAGAAAAACATCAAATAGTAAATAAAATGATAATCAGTAAATTAAAATCCTAACTATAAATCCGAACTCTAACCCGAAGAATATTCATTGAATGAATCCGAACAGTCATGACAGGATGAGGTTCCATGAGGTTTTCCATCCAATATTTTATAAATGTTTCATTATTAGTTTCCGGAATGAGAATAGCTTGAAAAATAAATGGCAATCCGGCACTTCTTCTAGTCGTACATTTATCCCCTACATCATTCTTGTCCATCACTTTTTCCAACCACATACTGGATAAGTTATTGTACTTAGATAGCCGAGATTTCTTCAGTCTGGCAGCCAAACTCTTGAAACCTACAAAAACTTGTTCAAAGACTCCCCGGTGCATTAAATTCATGAGTAGATAAACAAGATGAGTCCCTATTGACGTCACATCCTCAAAACTCAAGACATATTCATTTTCATTCGTCAATTCTCCTTCAAAAGGAAAATTTGCACACATTTCCGTGAGTAGAATACAAGTCTCTTTCATGGAGCGCCAAGAGGCTACAAGGAGAATTTGAGCATTTATGGACCTCACGATATTTGAGTTTTCAGGAGTCACTGCATTTTCATTCAAGTCTGGTAGAAATCCTTCAGGAGCTGCCGACCCCAAAACTGGCAAAAGAATCTCATCTAATTTCAATGAAAATTTCAGTAGACGAGTGGTAAACATTTGTAAATTCAAAAAGGTCACTGAATTGTTCTTGTCTGAAGATGCCTCTTTCAAAATTTCACCATGATACGTCTGAAGCAAAAGTCGAATTGCTCGAATCACGCCATATGGAGGTGATTTTGATGCTACAACAAATAATAATCATGGCATAGGTTAGTGATTAATTTCATGTTAAAATAAAAATTATTTTAAAAACAAAAGCAAATGAACCTTCTAGCAGAGAGACACTGCAAATTGACTCCAACATATTTTCTAATTTTGACAAGAGAATTTCAAGTACATTCCAAACCGTCAAAGATGATTTTTTAACGAGAAGAAGCATCAAGTAACGGCCCGTCACAGAATCTTGAGGTTTTACGCTCAGCAAGAGGCTCATGACTCGTTCAAAGACAAGACCGCAAAATGTTTCTTCCTAATATTTTCAAGAAAAAATACACTGTAAAAATAGTAATTAAAATTAATTCAATTATTTCACGCTTAAAATTTTCTCCTGTACCTTAAAAATTGGAATGGGTATTTGACTAAGAATGTCAACAGTGGCAATCTTATTCAGTTCATATGAATCATCAAGCCAACGAAATAAATTCAAACATTGAGACTCGGCTTCGATTGATAAATCCTCAAGTTTAAAGTAACGTAAAAATTCAGAGAGACAAGCCAATGATTGACAACGACGACAAAAGCTGGCTCCTATGAATAATCCATCGTTGATAAAAAAGTTCCAAATCCATGGTAAAAATTTATTGTAGTTTTCTACATCCTCTTGTCTTCTACTTCGATGAGCCAAAGATTTCCCATCCTTAAGACGTCTCATGAGCTAGTAAAGTTATGAAAATTTTGTACATTTAACGCAAGTACTTTAATTTAAATGCAAGCTTTGTAGAATCGAACCATTAAAATTAAGTTTACCTTCTTGTAGTACGCAAGAAATTGTTGTCTATACGCTGGATTTTGACTAGCTAAAAATAGTTAAAAAAGTAAAAAAGCATAATAAATTAAAATTATACTTGAAATACTACATTCATTAAACAGAAATCATTCAAGTACAAAATAAAAGCCACACCTATATTATAACGAAAAATCTGTTTAATTGTTTCGAAATCTCCAGCAGAAAAAATCTCCGATGTTTTCTTTGTTTCAACTACAAGGGAAAAGGCAGCTAGACGAATTTGAGGATTTGCATGAGCCGTCCATGAATTAAACTGACTTCGTGGAACTACACCCCGGAATAAATCATTGTCACTAACAAGTTCCCCTTCATTCTTTGCATTGATTTTAATTCCAAATTCAGTCCCAATTTTTAAGCACTCTAAAACAAGACAAAATGACTCTGTGGATTCTGTGTGCAATAAAGATGAGGCAGGGCTTTTTGCTTCTGATGATGGTGACATTGCATCAACCACAGTGGAAAGAATACACTGTTGTAAATTCATGCCATCAGTAGTTGCAGACTCATTATCTTTTACCATCATGGATTTGGATAGAATTAACTTTTTCATAGGCCAATTAGACACATTATTTTGAGATGGCTGGATGCGAAATAATGGAAGAATCCATGTTTTGACCCATAATGTTTTGTCTACAGATGCATCAAAAGTGTATTTCATAAGAGAGATGTACACTTCGGCTGCCTGGATAATAATAATTTTAAAAAGACATTTAAAATTTATTCACAATTATTTAATCAATATATTTCGTCTATTTCGAAGAAGTATGAAATACGTAGAAATTCTACAGTAGAATGATCTTACCGAATTTTTGAATGTTCTCTCAGCACATAAAAGTTTCTCTGCTGCATCTTCCCAGATATCAAGAAGAACTACAGAACGTGGATTCCTTTTTGTGACCGCAGCCATTGCGACCCATTTGATGTGATATGGCTTCCCAAGTATTTTCTCAAATAGTAGCTTTAGTAATAAATTCTCTTTGCCATCCAGGCGATCATAAATTAACGATAAGGCACTCAACATATTTCGACAACAATTTTTTACGGAGTCTACATGTCCAGCAAGGTATGTAAAAATAAATATTTCCATTAATGGAAATACACTTTCTAATTCTTTCACTGAATCAAGCATTATGGAGACTACTTTGTCCATCCAAATTTCTAATACACGGGCTGCACCTATTTACATAAAAAAAAGTATTAAATATTTTATAAAAATTTATATTATATGAACTCAAAACTAAAATGAACATATACAATGAGTTTCAAAGTTTAGTTATTGTTTTTTTTGTGTACCAATATTTTCAGCTTCCTTAACACTGTAAATCATAACACAAATAATACGAATCGTTTTAGAAAAAGAACTATTGTAACCATAAACGTATACTTTGACATTATGATTATTACCTATTTTCTGATTGAAGAAGGGCGACATGAGCAATTCTCGTCATGAAATCTGCACTAATGTCCTTACAAGTTCCTAAAGCACCAAAACACATGGCAAGTCTATTAAGATACTCTGCTCGTGTAAAATTAAGAACGGCTTCTTCTAGTGCTGAATTCTTTGCCTCATCGCTGGTTGTTAAATCTGTCGTAGTTTTCCAAAAAAGACTTTCCAGGAATTTTTGAGAAATTAAATGGCACAAGGTAAGTCCAGCATTGAATTTGACAATAAGTTTAGCAGCAGGATGACGATTGAGTAGATCCAAAAACTTTAATCCCACTTCATCAATAATTAAACGTTCAATTTTGTCGTCTTCAGATTCTGAATTACTGACATTCTCATTTATTTTTGATTTCCCTTCGATGATAACATCTTTTATCAAATTCAACATGAGTCTCACTGTTTTATGAAGTCTCTGATCTGAAGTATGGCCCTCGACTTCAAGTACGGGACCACGCTCATCATGAAGTAAATGATCTTCGTCATGAAGTAAATGATCTTCGTCAAGAATGATGAGACGGACAAGGGAGGTAAGACTTTGATTTTCCTTCCGGGTGATAAAATCCCATTTCTCAGGAGTCCACACAATGTTTCTATCCTCTGTTCTCACAGGCTTGGATCTCTGATACCGATCACCCATTTTAGTCCCAAGAAGTTTCCCTGACAGACTGAGTACTTCACC
>JAQIVZ010002433.1:0-20900 GCA_034700945.1 Arrhopalites spinosus
GTCTCCATTACAACCCCAGGGTCGGAGAGCCCGAAAGAAATAGAACCCCAGGGGGTCAAATAGAGATAATACGGTATATTAATGTTCAAATGGGCCTCCCGTTTTTTTTCTCTCCTTATCCAAAAAATTTTTCATGTTAAACAACATCATACACAGAGGAGGACAGGGCTATTGTGAGTGAGTTTGTGGGTTAAAAGGAAAAGAGACGGAAAAATGACTAATAACCCTTAGTCAAAGTCTCAATATAGATAAGTCCATATCATCATCATATTGTTCAAAGTAACAATATCCCCCCTTTAAAAATGTCATCATTCTATCTTCTAACTATCTACCATCTTTTTTTTTGTCCACTTTCATCCCTTTCTCTTTATACTACAACATGAGAGAGAGAGAGAGCTATTATCACCATAATTTTTCTACTTTATCTGTCAAATGTCTCTGTCACAAATAATGCACCCCCCCTCCTCTTTTTTCGACCTTACCTAATGATCCCCTTGCTGTGTCTGGGTTTGTGTGTGTTTTTTTGTGCACACGCACAAAGTTGATGATTCTGACATAATAGGGAAAGATTACTATAAAAATTATACTCAACACTCTAATCACTCTTCTTTATTAAATCATGAAGGGTAAAGTCTACAGAGACTAGGCAAAAAAGGATGAGGATCCCCGCATTCACTTTATCATCTCTCTCTCTCCCTTGTGTGTGTGTGAGAGAGAGAGTATAATAATGTTGATGTTTGATACTTAAGTATAAAAAAGCCAGCCTGGCTATGTAGAGATATGCAAAAATGTTACAATACTTGTACACACTCTGTAGAGGCGAACATAATGATGAATCAAAATGACAGCTTTTTGGGTTCTTTGTAAATAAAAAAAACAACAGAAACCCCGCACCATCGGGTTAAAACCACATTCCACAAATTCATCTTTCTCGTTTATGTCTACTGTCTACAAATTTTATGTAATTGATTGTGGTAATTTTATTTCGATTAATTCAAATCTCAATCAATAATATTGAGAAAAATAAAAAAATTATAAATTTAAATTTAAATGTGGCTTCATATTATTCAACCACTGGACTATAAAATTGTGGATTATCTGTACACATAAAAATACTGATAAATAACCACTGTTATGTGTACACAAAAAAAACCTCAAAAAAACTAATAATAATATAAGTAGCCGTATAATAGTTAAAGAGGTTGAGTTGCTCTAAATAATTTTTTGGCTAGAAAGATTAACTGGCTAGCATCCCAAAAAAAAATTGAGAGGCGAGAACAACATATAGTCTCACATACAAAATATTTTCAAGTAGTTGGTATTTTTTTTCTTTAAAAATCTTGTCAATTACAACAGCTTAAGGCATTAGACATATGTATGAGACAAGAGGAGGAGGAAGAAGAAGAAAAAGTTTACACGGCACATGTTTCAATTTAAAAGAGAGGAGCGTGTGTGTGTCCTTTGATATTGTGTTTGTAAGAGTGTAGGTTGAGAGGTTCAATGTGTCTCTTGAAATATTATTCACGATGCAATGCAATGTGATGAATTTAAAAAAAAATCTTTTTTACTTTAACCGAGAGAGGTATCATCAACACACACACACACACACACAGACAGTTGGGATCTCTTTAACAAAATAAAATAATGTTTAGTACGTTCGCATTCGACACGTCTCGGTCTAGAGATGCACAAGTATGCCATAAATTTAGAGATATATCTGTTTAGTACATGTCTACACAATATATCAAATGGAAAAAGTCGAGAGGAGGAATTAAAAGAAAAAAAATAAATGTCAATAATTGGGACTTACACGTAACTAACGTTAGTCCAAAAGGAAAAAATCAAAAGGTAAAATACTTTACATAATAAATGTTTAAATTCTTTGGTTTTTTTCAATCTTGTACAAATCACTCTTGTCTAATGGTAATGGTTTCAAATAGTCACACACACAGTGTCAAGGCCAAGTAAATTTGTTCTAGTTTCTATCTCTAACTTGGGTAACTTTTTTTTGAGAGCTTTTTGGCTCCTGCTGCTCAGGCGGTGCGGGGAGGAATGAATTGAGGAGAAAAATATTAAAAAAAAATTCATTATGACGACATTTAATTGGAAAGGCAACCCAATTCAGAGTGTCTCTGTGGTTATTTTTTTTTACAACCAGATTATTTTTTTCTATTTGGTTGGCTATCAGAGATGAGGCGTTGGATTACTAAATATAAGAAGTATATTTTATATATTAAAAACTACACATAAAAATTTTCCTCTTGTATAATTACACACACAGTCATTGAAATAGATGGGGAAACAACACAAGGTCTGTCTCTCTGGGAAAGAGAGTTTCTTTAAAAATATATTATGTTTGAAAATCTTATTTCCACGAATGCGTGACGGTTGACATAGTTTGGTAAGGGAAATTCTAAAATAAAATAAAAAATTTATAAAAAAGAAATTCTCTTCTTCTCAATAATCTTGTGTCTTATCAGAAATTCGTAACTTTATTTCCACCATGGACATTTTTAAATTGGTGCCAACGCCAACATTTACACATTTTCGCTTTATTTTTGTACAGGCTACTCGTCTCTCTCTCTCTCTCTCTGTACACACGAGTGGCAATGCACATTTCTGTTGCTGTTGCTGCCGGCATTAAAATTAATCTTATAGATAAAAAAAAAGAATATACTTATCAATATTTATATTCTAATACATACTCCCTCTCTCTGTATAATTCCCTTGATTTTTTTTGTAAGCTTTAGTTTTAAAATATCCACCACCATGAAACCAACAATTTTGTCTGCATTCCTCTCCTCTTTTTTTTTCTTTGACAATCTTCTCTGAGAGATTAAAAAGATTCCTCTTGTTTTTTTTAAGTTGAATTAAATTACGTGGCGTCATGTCCAAAATAAAGGGGAAAAACCCTTAAAAAAATATTATGCACAAAATTTTTTTTGAGTCCTCATTATGTACTTAAATTATTTTATGACTCTGGCCTTTACCTCTTCTTAAAAATCTTGAGACAATTAAAATGGATGTAATAAATGTTACTACTTTTCTTTTTTGCGAGAGAGAGAAAGACAGAGGGATCAGAATTTTACAGTGCACGAGAGCACGATGCGATGACCTTCTTTTTTAGTTTTTTTGTTGCGTTCAAAAAAATGGCTCTTTTTCATTCATCATTCCAATCCCAATGAAATTTTGTGGCTTTGTCCAAATATATATTCACATACTAGCCACATTGTGGTGGAGGATACAAAGAGAGAAAGGAAGTTTTTTTTAATCAATGAAAAAAGAAAGAGAGAGAAAGTATTTTTTATAGGTAAAATTTAAAATGGAAATTGTTAGCCCAAATGATGAATTAAAATTAAAGGTTAGTATGGGAATTGTTGATGACTCAACCATGAGAGGTTTAGAAGTGGCCTCTACTCCTTGTAACATGGGGCACAAGATAACAAAAGATGGAGATTGAGTAACAACAAAAGTTTTGCGTCATTCTTCATGTATAACAAAAATATATACTTTCTCTCTCTCTCTCTCTCTTCCATTATTATAAAGGGGATACTGTGACCCGTGAAACGATTTTTTTTAATTTTTTTTTCCTCATGGAAAAGTTCATTGTGCGGCATTTTCAACCTTGAAGGAGTCACTTCATGAGTTAGACACACTCACTTGTATTCATTTTTCTTCTCCAAGACAAAATTTCGAGTCAACAACATAATTTTTCTTCCCAAAAAAAAACATTTTAAATATGATGCTGTCATTCTGAAAGACTACACACAGAGAGTGAGTGACTAATTAAAAATGGAGGATATGAGAAAAATTTGTATATTAAAAAGTCAATGGTACTCAATTCTTAAATGGAATGCAGAGACTTGTCTAAAATTACAAGGAGACAGAGAGTGACAGTCACGGCTTTTTAGTTTATTTCCTTGAGGCACCAGAGAGAGAGAGAGAGAGAGAGAGAGTGAGAACTAAAAGATTTACAAGGGGAGGCTTAGACTTTTTGGAGGAAGACGAGAGAATTTGACAAGTGGAGTCTCTTCCCGTTGGTGTGTATAAAATGTAATAATTATGTAGCTGACAATATCCTTACACATTTATTAGGATAATATAATATAATTTAGTGAGCAAGGGGTTTCCCTTGTCCTTTTTTTCACATGCAATAAAATGTATGCCAAAACTGTGCCTCTCTCCACACTTCTTTTTTTCCCTCTCTCTCTCTCTCTCTTATATATAAGACGTCATGCGTATCATGTAAAGATACAAGTTTTTTGTCGAGATGGAGAGAGAGAGAGAGAGAGAACAAGTTTTGAAGAAAGAAGAGCTCCAAGGGAAATAAAAGATGAAGGCGACGACGACGTACAAGTTGAAGGGAACCACAGCCACAGAATTATGAATGGAAATCGGATATTTGAACGTGAGATTTAATTTGGACAGAGGTATATCCACCACACACACACACCTATCTGTATAACCACTACCACTACCATCAACTTGAACAAAAATGACGACAGAGAGAAAGCGACAAAGACAGAGGAGGAAGGACCCCTCCCCTCCTCCTCCCAAAGTACGTACGTTGGATTTTTATCTTTCTCTTCTATAGAGGGGGAGGAGAAGAGGAAGACTTGAAGGAGGAAGAGTCTTTTTTTTGACCTATGACCTTTCCACAATTGTTCCTTGTGTAGGCTCTCAAAAACCCTCTCTCTCTCTCTCAACTGTATCGATTGGATCAGGAAAGAGAAAAGTCGCTGCTCTCGTCGACTATCTTCTCTGGGAACGACTCCCAGTCTTGTGATATGCTTTCCCTCTCTCTCTCTCTCATCTTCTGCAAGCACGGTCGTTTCCTTTTTTAGTTGGCTTATTTTGGATCGCTTCTACTTGAGTGTATATATAGAGTACAGTGGAGAGAGAGATGTGTGTGTGTGTGTACATGTACAAAATGGTAATGGTATAGAAGCCTCCACTTTTGTGCCTCAAAACTCAATCTCTGATTCAAAAAACTTTCCACCGAGTCTGTTTTTTCTTGCTTTCACTTTCACCAGAGTGTCTGTAGTATCAAGAGCAGAAGGAGAGGATGAGAGAGAGAGAGATGGGGGAGGCAAGGGAAAAGCAGAAACAGCCTCTTCCATTCAACATTCAACATGAATTTATATTTACTGTATTTCGCCGCCGTGATCATGCCCATTCTATTAGTGAGTGTATAAACAAATTATGCTCATGTCTATCTCTCAAACGATGAAAGCACCAAGAGAGGCAAAACAAGATTCTCAACCTCTTCTCTCTCTCTCTCTACACAAATAGGAAGAGATAGAGAAGATGGAAAGGGAAAAAAACCTCTGGATTCTAAGTTGGACACGTTTAGACAGAATTTTTTTTTTATTCTTCTCCACACACACACACAGACAGGCAGACTGGAGGAAGGAGAGGAGTTGCTCTCAAAATTTGAGCATGATGATGGGGGTTTCTCTCCATTTGTGTATACTTTAAAGGTAAGATAGTGGGGTTGGTTTGGCCTTAATAAAGCCCCAACATTAACTTTTGGCGTCCCCTCACGTCACTCTCATGACATTTCTGATAAAAATTTTGTACCCACTGACTTTTATTATTACCCCCTTTTTCAACTTTCTCTTCCTCAACTCTTTAGCTAGTCTGAGCATGTTTTTTCATCATGATTCTCCAGCATGACAGCCCCATTGTCAAAATCTTTCACCAAATCTGACGCCACTCTCTCCCTCTCTCTCTCTCTCTGTTATATGACTCAGATATCCCTTCGTCCCAGCTAATCGGTACATGTTTTCCCTCATTTATTATTACATCTATCGGCCTTCCTTTTTTGTCTCTCTTCATGTAATATTGGATAGACTTTTTTTTATAAGGCCACATCTTATTTGTCTACTCTCATGTCTTACACACACAAGATACATATCACTAGTGTGTGTGTAGGTATAGGTATAGGTTGAATTAGCTTCATTATCTTTTTTTTTCTGTAGAGGCTTATGGGGGGAGGGGTGTATAAGGTGAGACTATGATTCTTGGCTCGATGGATAGAAAACTTTTGTTCTCGATAAAAAAACAGACACAAGTGAGGAGAGAGAGAGAGAGAGAGTTTGGTGCGATGCCAATTAGAAAATTTTCAATAGAAAACTTGACGACGACTTTTACCATTTTCATCCGACAATCCACGTCTACCCAGTAAAAAAGAGAGTGAGTGTGTGTGTGTGGCTCTCTCACTGGTTTGCCAATGACTTTTGATGTGACTCTTACAATTTTGATATCAGATTACTACACTCTATACATAATTAGCAGGGGGGAGGGAAGGTGGAGGTGGGGTGAGGTAAAAAATTGGGCTATGCGTAAGGTCATCAGACTACATACACAAGAGAGAGAGAGAGAGAGAGAACAAAAAACATAGATTGTGGTGGTTTTTGGTTGATGGAAAAAGTAGATTGTCAAACTTTTGTCGTTTTTCCAAAAGGTTATCAATTTAAATTTAGCCCCAACTGTGTCTCTCTCTCTCTCTGTGTTGTTTTATTCCCATTTTTTTACATGACATGGCATGCTCGATGGTTTTTGGGTATTTTGATGGAGACAAATTGGGAGGACTTTTGAAGAAGAAAGTATTGACTGTAGTGGGTTTGGGTTAGGATTTTATGTGGAGATACATATAAAGTTTATAGACAAAGATTGTACAAGGAAAACAATGAAGAGAGGGACGTCTGAGGATATTGACTATGACTTTTTTCTTGAATGAGAAAAAAAGAGAAAAGAATCTAATTAGACTCAGTCAGTGCAGTGTGTATCTCTAACACAGAGAGAGATTCTTACTTGTCTACATTCCAAGGGAGAGAGAAAACTCATGTGAGTGTCAAAAAAATATTTGAAAGTGCTTTATAGAACTCCCCCCCCCCCCAAAAAAATCTCTAACTCCATCAGCACCACACGCTACCTCTCTCTCTCTCTATCTGTTTCTTTAGAGACCATGCAAGAAGAAGAACATCAAGTTGATTTCGATCATGTCAGATGATGCGTCTGATATATATTCCCTCTTGTGCCTCCCTCAACTCTCTTGGACTAATGGCTTCCTTCTTTCTTTCTTTATTTTTTTATTCCACGTTTTTTTTTGCCTCTTTCCCTCCTTTCTTCCAAAGACCATTCTCTATCATATTACATAATATTGAATATCTTTCTCTCTCTCCAAAAAATAATCAGAGACAATATCATCTCATATCTCTTTCACTGATTTTTTTTCTCCTACAAAACTTTATGCAATTTTGCACAATTTCTTAATTGACTCTTCAATTTCTGGGACTGGTTAGAAGGGTGGATGTGAATGTGGATTTGGCATTAACTTGTCTTTTTTAGACAGAAATATTATATTTTTTAAAAGAGAAAGTTTATAAGTTGGACTATAAAAATTTTTTTTTTCTTCGTCTCTATATTAAAAAAAGGAAAGGTAGGGAGGATGAGGATGAGGATGAGGATGAGGATGAGATGAAGAAAAAGAGGATGATTTTTAATGGTATAAATTTTTATATGGCTAGGGCTTGGTTGATTCATAGAGGATATAAAATTAAGAGGAGTTGATATATGATTCTATAAACTTTATTTTTGTTTTTCTCCGTCAGCACTGTACTTAGGAATAACAATCATAAATATGAGGCTCCCCCCCTCTCTCCACACACACACAAAATTCAAATCTGTGGGTAAGTTTTTTCTTGGGGTCTATATTATGGTCCATATGACATGTACACAAATAGGGAGACACATAGAGAGAGAGAGACACACGCACAAGAACATAAACTATGGATGAGGATGGTTTAAGTTTCATGATCCCCCTTTTCGCCAATGCCAGCCGATCCTTTACACAATTGATAGATGACGATGGGTCGACGGCAAAGGCTTGGCTTGGGCCCAGGCCCAACTATAAAATTTTCCCTTTCACTCACTTCTTCCAAGATCTTCCTTCCTCTCTCTCTCTCTCTTTATCCCAAAGAACCGGAGCTGCAGACTTTTTTTTTCCTCTAGTAAGAGTAGGGGCTATGACTACTGAGTATTCCTCTCAAAAAAATTTCTCGTCTCTTTTTAGATTGTGAAAATTTTATGTGCAAGTCATTTAATTTAATATTTTGGTACGATTATTCATTGATTTTTTTGAGAGTTTTTTTTTGTGTGCATGACGCCGCACTTTCTATTCCTATTGTAAATACAGACATATCAGTATAGCATACAGATTGCCTTTTGATGTGTCTATGCAGTTTTTTTATTCCTTAAATTTTTATAAAGAACTTCCTTACTTTCTCTCCCCCTCTTTCTCTTTTTCTCTATGCTCCCCTACAAATTTAACCGTTAACACCCACACACACACTCTCTCCACATGAATGACTCAAGTTTTTTTTTCTCTCCCTTTTTCCTTCTCGTCTTCTTCCTGTCTTCCCTTTACGACTTTCTCTTGGTGGGTTCTCTTTCCCTACACAAAAAAAAACATTTGAGTTTAATGACGACAGAGAAAATTGAAGGGAAGGGAAGTGAAAATGTGAAAATCTAGGCGGTAATTTTTTAGTGTAATAAACGATGGCTCGTCAGTGAGAAATTAGTATGAAAATTTAAAGATTTTCTCTTACAGTTCTCTACCTTTCCCTCTATATAAAACCATTCTCTCTCTTACTTGCACTTTCACTCTTAGTTCTCACTATCACTATCATCATAATTATAAAATTTGAAGGGAGAGTTGGGACACAAGAAATAGGAGGCAGGTAGATTCTCTAAAACTATTGACACAGGTCTCTCTAAAAATCTTCCATTAAGTTTCTAGTCATTAACTTAAATTTTTAAATGACTCGTCTCATTGACACCAATTAAGTTCACTGAGTAAAAAATGAACTGTACAATAACTATTTTCTGGTTAAATAAATGGGAAAGAATTAAACATGGCACAATTTTTTTTTCCTTTTGTTTAAGTCCACTAGTATAAAATAAAATGATTCTCTCTACCCAAGAGAGAGAGAAAGAGAGAGAGAGAATCGATTTTGCATTGCAGTTGCTCCTTGTGTCTTCCTAAAGAAAAGAGGATGATTATGTAGAGTGAGAGAGAGAGAGAAAGGAGGAGGAGGAGAAAGTTGTCTAATGTTAACTTTTATCGTTACAAGTTACAAGTCTCGAGCAGGTGAAAGCAATCCAGCTGATTTTCACAATGGAGAGAGAAGAAAGTGGGGTACACCTTTTTATACAAAGAAACCCGTTTAGAATTTATATACATAAATATATATATTATGTGGTGAAAATAAATGTAAAGTATCATGCTCCAACATGTTAGAGGATTAGTGGTGTAGACATGGCCCCACTTTCTCTTTCTCTCTCTCTCTCTGTCAAGGATGATGATGACCTTCTTGGACGGCTTTTTGGCTTCCTTGTTGGATTTTAGCCAAGAGAGGGGAAAGCGCAATTACATTGGTATTTAACAGGGAGAAAGTGAGACCTAAGGTTAGTTTGACAAGTGAAAGAGGAATGGAGAATAACATGAAAGTGGCTGGAGAGGCTGGAGGGCGTAGAAGAAAAGAATTGAGAGTTATAATATGACTTTCACTCTATAGAGTGAAAGTATAAATTTTCTACACATATAACCAAACTGACTAGTCACCATAGGAGAGAGAAAGTCTTCGGATCAGTTTTCCCTTTATGAGAAATATGTGTAGGTAACGATTTGTTTGTCGGCGGCTGCGGTTCTTGATGGTGCGACAGTGTGGAGCAAGTCTAAGATTCCCTTCTAAAAGCAAGAGATAAAGAAAGGCGGTGGAGGAGGATGGCTTCGTGGTGGTGAAGAAATTTAAGAATAATATTAAATGATGCTTGAGAAAAAGAAGATGAAAATGGGCGCGCGCGAGATCCAAAAGCAAAAGAAAAAAAAGGATGAGGAAATTTTCAACTCTCATACTTGACATCCTGTACAAAAAAAAGGGTTAGGACACTAAAAAAAGGAAGGGAATTGGTTACACACACACGAGTTGAAAAGAGTGTGTATCAATAGTAAGAAAAAAGGAGGCTAAAGAGAAAGGAGAGACAAGCCTGGCAATCAGGAAAAGTAAAAGTATCAGTCGGGGTAAACTTGTTGACAATGAGTTTTTTTTCCTCCCGACTCTCTCCTCCCTCTTTATCTCACTCAAAACTAACCCGAGTTCCTCTACCTATCCCCCATATAGAATTCCTATATCTACTTTCTCTTTGCTAATGTACACACACAGGGAGTTGGTTTTCCATGCTCCAGTTCGACTCGACTTTCTCTCTCTTGGTTTTTTAGTTTAGTGTACTGTATATAAATATTATGAAGGGAAAAAAACGTTGGGATGGTCGTGTCTGTGTAGAGACTCATTTTATGTTACATTCCTACGCGTGCAGATTTTTGTGCACTTGAGCCTTTTTTTGTTCATTATACACATATATTCATTACATGTTACCTTACATATGAAAAATAAAGTTACCTTTCCCCTTATAGATATTCAAAGTATAATGCATTGGTAGTTAGTTGATGGGAACAAAGTTACGTGATAGGTCTTTTACTCTCATGTCTAACTAAGTATCCAAAGTTTTGTATAGCCAACACACTCTCTATATCTACACACAGACAGAGAGAGAGAGTATTTCTATTACAATTTACAATATGTCTTTGCAATTCGGCTTCTTTCGGGGCGTCCCTTTCTCAAAAGCACCATGGCGATTTTTCGGAGAGAGACTCGAGAACAGGGAAAGAAAATGTAGCCGTGTCGTATGTATTTGTCCTATATAACTTTTTATATACTTTCTCTCTTATGAAAAAGACTGCGAATCAGTGAGTGTACATGTGTTTAGTGTAGTATAGAAAAGTAGGAGGAGGAGGAGGGGGGGACATGGATATGTTAAGAACATACGTACATTTAGAGAGAGAAAGCAAGTGAAACGAGCTTTCTCTCTCTCTTACTTTCCTTTCCTTTTTACCCCGTTACATGTAGTAGGAGTACTTTTTGGTACTTGTGCGCTGGGTCGTGTTTATACGCATGAAGTTGCCTTTGCCGTCGTTTTTGCTTATGCGGAATCCGCCCGTTGTATATGTGCATACAACTGTACATACAAGAGAGAAAGCGGGGAGGGGGTTATATAAGGTAGATGTGGATGGGGTATGCAGGTTACAAGGATTGAGTCACTACACTACTACCCATGGTATACACTAGCCAGGGTTTTGCTTTCCCTAACTTGCGCCCGATCCAATTGTTAAGGCGTCTCTCACTTTCTATAAGGCGTCCCCGAGTTTTATTGATTTTTTTAGGCACAGTCGTGTCGAGTCTCTTGCGCATTATGGTCTGGCCTGTGCTCTCTGTTCCCCTACTTCTACTCTCTCTTCCCTTTCTCTTTTCTCTGGCTCCTTTCTCTCCAACTTTGCTCCACTCTGTCGACTGTGTGCTGTGCATGTAACACACTTTTTTAGACTGTCCCACTCAGAAAAAAATACTGTTACCAACCAATACAACCACCATGTAAGCACTTGGCGATTTGCTGTCCTCCTGCCTCGCTCTTCTCTCCGTGTGTCCCACATCAACGTCTAGTTACAAAATACATACACACACACACACTCTCTCTTACTCTCTTAACCATCACAAGACAAAAAAAATAAGAATAGAAACAATATATATATATATATATATATATATTTGACAAATATAAAAACCTACACTCAAGTTTATTTGAGTTCTACATTAAATTACAAAAAAAATATTCTCACATTTGAAATTTACTAAAGTCAAAGTCGTCATGTCGTGAGAGTTTAATTTGTACATCAAGTAAACAAAATAATTTGTATTTAAATAACAAATTATACATTATTTGACAAAAAAATTTTTGTTGTGATGAAGATTCAAGAAATCCTTTGGTGTCATTCAACTGATCATCTTTGTCTTTGGAGGAAGCTCGAGGTAGTTTGTTGTTTTTTTTCTCTCATTATTCTCAATATTGTCTCTACCCTTAAGTTTCTCCAACAAGTTATTTTTTTCTAATAGTACAAAAAAATAGGGGAAAAAAGAAAGTAAAAAGAGAAAGTAGAAGATGTGTGTGTATATATAAAAATATAGGAAAGAGAAAAAAAACTAAGAAAAAAAAGGTGTTGCTCTTAAACTGTTTGCTGCCATCGAAGCGACTCACACTGACGAGGCGAAGCTCCAACTACGAGCTCCTCTCTCTCTCTTCTTCTCTCCCTGTTGCATCTATTGACTCGAGATTTTTTTTTGCGTGTTTGCCAAAATTTACACACCTTCCCTTTCATTCTCTCTATTCTTTTTATCTACAAATTTTTTTTAGTGTATCAAGACAGAGAGAGAGAGAGTCATTTTCTGGATGATTATGCACATTCTTGTGTTATATCTATCAAATAGATAGATAGAGAGATGATGATGTTTACAAAAGACTACAAAGAGAGAGAGAGAGAGAGGAGAGAGTCCAAGGAGGAGATATTAACTTTTGTGTAGTATCTGTACACACACACACGTAAGAGTAAGGAGAGCATAGGATTATTTACTTATATGGCTCTTCTGTTGATACTCCCCTCTTCTCCCATGTACTTCTGGGAGTAGCCAGGTTAAAGGCCAAAAAAAGGAAACCTTTTTCTCTACATAATAAAAAAAATTGTAAGCTAATGTAGGCTAGTAGGGTGTCTGTGGAGAAGGGAGTGGAACAAAAATTTTTTTGGCAAGCTTTTCTCTCCCTCACTCCATTACTTGATACACACACAGTGTTAGGAGTAGGAGTAGGAGAGTATATATAAAAAACGGAGTTTTTTTTGTTGTGAAATCAAGAGGGAGAGAGGGAGAGAGATTGAAGGGTAAGAAAGTAGGGGGAGGGGAGAAAATATTTGTAGTAAAGTTGAATAAAAAAAAAAGTCTGAGGAGGATATAGAGATATAATGTTTGGGAGTAGGTGAAACTCTTATGTGTTTGAGTGTTAAAGCAAGGGAACGGGGTAATAAAACGTCCTCCATATGGTCATAAAATTACCACCCGTCTCCTATACAAATGTTTACATGGGTGAAAAATATTAGGAACACCCAATTGGCGCATTAACTTATATATATAGTGTATGTAGTGTAGTTGTGTATATGTAACACGTATTATTATGATTTTTTGACTGTTTTTCTTTCTCTCTCTCTCTCTCTCTCTCTCTCCTCCTTCTCTCCCATGTTTTTTATACTGTTTTGTACAGGAATGACTGAAACTACTGGTGAGGGAAGTTGGTGCTGCATTCTTAGATTTCTCGTTGACTTCTTGTACCTCTCCTCCTGGCTCTCAAGACGATCAGTTCAACTCATTCTTCTCCTTGTCATTCTTGACGGACCACGAGCGAGGAAAGTTACAACTTGTACCGATACATTTGGGAAGACTCCCGTTCTTACACGTGAGAGACATGACGGTGACTCAGTTGTAGATAGAGAGATAGTGAAGGTAGAGGGATTACAAGATCAGATTCAAGTTGAAAACTCCCCAGCTTTTGTATCTTCTGCTCTACTTTTAATTCTTCTTGGTGTTCCACCCACTATCAATGCAATACCTTCTCATACTGTGTGTACCACTACCACCATTCGACCGTGTTCAAATCGATTAATGTTTTTACTTACATCGTTCACTACCATTTGTACTACTACAACGTCAACTACTACAGTCTCTACGTTGAGAAGAATAATGCTCAGTGAGGATGAAGACCCGAAATATACACATGGCTCCTTCTCATGAGACTTGTGAGTTGTTCTCTCCATCATTTCATCCACAACAACATCATCATCATCCAAGTCATTTTCTTATTAATTATATCCTTGTCCAACTTACTCAACTATCCAAACAACTTTTGGCTCTACTCCTACTCCTTCTCCATCTCCCTACTAGCCCTACAAGAATTAGAAGACAAATTTTTTTTGACCTTTTCTCCCTTACCACGTGTTGATCTATTTTTTTGTGATATTAATCTCTCTCTCTTCTCTTCTTTTTTGTCATCTCGATTATTTATTTGTTCCAAAAAATAAAAGTTATTCAACGTCTCTCTCTCTATCTTCAATCTTCAATCACACACTTTCTCTCAAATTCTACTTGCTACTGCTCCTGCTTTGAATTCTACAAAATATTGAGGAGGAGGAGGTCAAGAAATTGGGAATTGTCAAGAAAAATATATCAAGTCTCCTTTTTTGTGTGTGTTGAGTGAAAAAATCATCATGAAAATCATCTTGTTCTTTTGTACCATTTGTAGTCTCTCAATTCGAGAGGAAGGGTGATAAAAGTGAAAAGAAAGAAAGAATATATTGAAAAAAAATATAAAAATAAATGAGAAAATGGTGAGAAAGCCGAAGTTGGAGTCTGATAGTGTCCATGTTGATGATACAAATACAAAAATATTAAGAGTAGGGTCAGTTTATCTGTACAGATATTCCACCTCAGTGTTTCTCAATCCTCTGTCTGCCATGGAGTGTTGTCATCATCTACTGCAGCTACAATATTATTATTATTGAAATTATTTTTTAACACGCAAAACACCTCCTCCTCTCTCTACTCTACTCTACTCTCAACTTATTCTCAAAAACCTTTCTCTCACTTTCTCTTGACAAAAAACTTTGTCGTCATGGCGTCTGCAAGTCCGACCCTAGAGAAAAGAGCTCATCATGACTCTGGCGACCATCCGCAGTCTCAACTTATACTGCAGGACTCAGCGCAGTACCAAGGAGTTAAATGGGATATAGTCAATGTAAGTAATTATTTTTTTCAAAAAAATTATTATAATTATATTTCCAAAATCATAAATCTCATATTCATCCCCATCAAGAGAAAATAATTTTAAAAAAATGTATGTTTTTTGTACAATTTGTACAAATTTAAAAATTAGTAGATTGAGGTAGAGCTAAAAAAAATATCTCTCATATGTGTACACAATAAATAAATTTGCACGATGGTTTTTTGCTTTCTCTGTACAAACTACAACAGCTGGAGTCATTCCAATGGATAATGGACACAGCAGTTGGAATAGAGAAAGCGACACACACAAATAGAGAGAGAGAGATGACTGGGGAGAAAATAACACATGAAAGGGATCACATTTTTTTTCTATATGATTATAGTGAAATATGTTCATAAAGGATATGTGAATAGATATATAGACATAAAATAGTTGTAGTGGTGGGGTCGTGGTGAGCACACACAAATGTTTTTTTTTCTACTTTTTGTTCAATGATTGGGGGTGACTCTCAGTTCAAGTGGGATATGAATGGAAGAACAATGGGAGTCCTCTATAGAGTCCCACTACTGCCCCTGCATACATGAGTTTGGATTAAAATGATCGATAGGGCAAAATCGATGGAGCAAACACTCTCCTCTCAATCAGCATAAGTAGCTATGGTGGTAGTCCTTGTGTGTGTGTTGCCATCATACATATGGCCTCTAGTTATGAAAGTCCAGTAGACACGGAATATCCTCCCTCCTCCCTTCCACCTTTCCCCTCTTTCTCTATTTAGTTTCTTTGATATAAATATAGACATGTCCACTTTCTACATAAAATTATTTACAAGTTATACTTGTCCAAGAGAGAGAAAGATGGACAAGTGAAAATATGTAGAGTAAAAAAATAATAAAGAAAGCATTCTTTCTAAAGCCCCCTTTCTCTCACGACATGTAGTCAATTCAAATTCATAACGTATTCTATTTGTTACTGCTCCATTTATTCAAATAGCTGTGGATTTGCTTACACTTTCACCACGACTCTCTCTTTGTCTTTTCTCTCTCAATGTTTTTTATGTGAAAATATCAAGTGGTACGTTGAGCATACTACGGATGTCGTATCGTATTGGGGGGATGACAGTTTTGAAGGAATTTCGTGCCAAATTAGACTCATTTTTTTGATACTTTTGTCTCTCTCTCTCTCTCTCTTTCTTCTTTCACCACAGATTTGTTTTCATCTCCTCACCACAAACCATTATGACAGCAAATTTTCATCTCTAGCAACCTGTGAATAGATTTCCTTTTTTGTGTCATTTTCTCTCTCTCTCTCTCTCTGTCTTTTGTGGACGCATTATGAAAGCCAACCCTTTGCACTTCCAACTATTTTGTCTTGAAAAAAAATTCTTGGAAGAAAAAGACTTTCTCTCGAGGTTATAGAGCAAGAGCACCATTGTAGGGCTTATAGCCAATCATCTATTCTATCTTTTTTTTCCTTTCTCCATTTATCATAAGCTATAGTATGCAGTTTGCATATAGAGAGAAAGTCATTTATATAAAAATTTATATGTAGGAAAAAAAAAGAAAGCAAGATTTTTTTTCTTGTACAGGGAAGAAAAGATGGAGGGGAGGATACGGGAGAATATTCAAATTTTTATCCACTGAATGAATCTTGTGTTTCCTTAATGATTCCTCCCTAAAAAAATTCTCATTTCCATGAAAATGCCTTTTTTCTTACTTTCTCTCTCTCTCTCTCTTCCATTTGACTTTCTCCCTCATTCTTAAATATAAAGTCAATCAAAGACTCTATCTCTTTTTCCCATTTACTTTGAAAAAAAATGTTGCCCATTTTTATAGGTCGGGGAGGAGGAGGAAATGTGTAATTTATAAGCATTGTAAAAATACCAAAGACTTACAGACAAAAAAAAACATTGGGATCCAAAATGGCTTTTGTTTTTACACATAATGTTGAATGAATATCTAATATTATACTTGTTGTACACTTCAAATAAAAAAAAAATCTTTTTTCATTATTTTGACAACTTTGACAACTCTCCCATTTTCATTTTTATAAAGGTTATTAGGGAAAGAGAGTGCTAGTTGAGAGTTGTATAAAAAAATTTATATAATATTCTTCTTTTTTTCCCCGTTAATTTTTCTATTTTTATTTTGATAACTCAAACTGTCGTTATCGAGCTGATGGTACAAATTAATATTGAGATAAAACAAGAGTTTTTTTAAGCCCAAGGTACTTTTGAAATGGAGAAAGAAGAGGAGCTCAGAAAGAGAGAGAGAAAAAAAGAAGGGGCTTATTAGTGAACGTCGTGAAGTAATCAAGATTTCTGAGGAGAAAGAAAAGAAAAGAGAAAATAAGAAGAGAGAGAGTTGAGCTGCGTGGAAAAGTTTTTTTTGAAAGTGAACTTTTCCTGCAGATAATTTATATATTTTTTCTACTTTCATCCCCCCCCCTCTCTCTCTCTCTTCTCTCGTCCCGTTGTTTGTGATCGACATTCGTTCTCTTCTTCTTCGACGCTTCGCATACCGATGGAGTTTGGGAGAGCCCAAGACTTGTGCTTTCTCTGTGTAGTTAAGGAGGATGAAATGACGCCCATTTCAGAGCCTCTCTCTCTCTCTTGACTCATGTATCTATACATGTAGAGAAAATAAAGGCAAAAGAAAAAAAATCTACTCACATTTATTTGAGGCACCGAAAGCTCCTTGAGCCCCCCTTCGTTTGATCATGTCCAAAAAAAAATAATCATAAAAAAATACAACGTTTTTTTTTGTCTATGTCTTTATGCAATTTCCTTGTACTTGTGTGTGTGTGTATTTAAATGTATACACAAACAAACAAGACAAGTCTCAAGTTTTCATCTTTGAAAAGCCTCAATTTTTTTCACTTTCATTTTACCCTCTTTTACCTTTGACAAAAAATTTTGTATGCATGTAAACTACATTGTACATACAATGTACAAAAAATGGGACCTACATTTTTTTGTGTCTTGTTTGTCGTCACCTTTTGAATGTCATTCCATTTTTTTTTCTTTCTCTTTTTTTTACAAGAAATTGTCAACAAGAAGAAGAGTAAAGAAAATATGTAGTAAATATTTGAAAAAATAATTTTCAAAAGATTTTTCACTGAATTTATCCCAAGTCTTTTCTCTCTCTCTCTCTCTCGTTGATGCCATTAGTAATGATTTTTGTGGAAGGATGTAGAGGGAGAAAAAACAAGAGAAAAGAATTGGTCTACATAATCTTGTTGTTGTTGTTGTTGTACATAAAAAGTTAATACATAAAATGAATATGAATAGAAAACCTCTCTTCCTCCTCCTCCTTCTCTCCTACACGTAGTCCTTTCTCCTTTCTCCTCATGCTCGTTACATGGGGAGTAGGTTTTTTTTGGAGGGGAATTCTTGTCGAGATTTAATCTAGTTAACAAATTTCCTGTTTAATATTGACTCAAATTAAATTTTAATTTGACTCGACTACTCCATAACTTTAATGGATTTGAGTGTGTTGATGATGAGGCTGATGAAGTCATCAGGATGTTGGGGAGGATCAGAGAGAGAAAGTTTTTTCAAGAGAGAGAGAGAGAGAAAGCACAAAAGAAAAAGTGCAGGTGGGGGTAAAAACAAGGAAATAATCATTAATTTTTCCGGTTGACTACTACCACGACTACTAACTATGTACACTTTGGACTGTCTAAAAAAACATAGCCCCAGATAGAAAGTAAAAGAGGAGGGGGGCTGATCAATGATTACATTATTATGCTATACAAGGGCTTAAGTGGCTGAACTGGTGAATCAGGAAAAAGGGAGAAAAATCGTCCACGTCTTGGTGGTTAGGGAAAGTAAGAGAAAGGAGAGAGAAAGGAGAGAGTAGGGGGAATCGATAGACGAGGCTGCTGCCTTTTACTGGAGCAGCAGTAGCATGGAAATGGTTTCAAGTCCCTTCTCCTTCAGCCCACAAAGGGATACACTAGAGTCTACCTATACAACTTTCTCTATAAAGAGAGAGAGAGAGAGAGAGAGAGAAAGTAGTAGAGTTGCGTGTGTGCGTGTTTGTCCCGTTAGTACATAAGGGAAAGTTATATATTGAGTAAGAGTTATACTGTTGGAAGGTAAAAGGTAACTCTGAAGCATTGGAATGGGGCAAAGGAGAAATGTTGAAACGTCTATGGGTAAAATTTTCAATGAAAAGTTATCATGGTCTAGTTTCCTTGGGTATGAACCAAACGAACGATGCAATGTACCCCAGGTAATTCAAGTGTACACGATGCTCAGCTATTATAAATAGTCAAAGAGAGTAGAGCACAAGGAACCAAAACCTCTCTCTCTCTCTTGTACAATGTACATATATATCTATGCAACTTTCTCTCTAGTCTAAAGAGGATTAAGAGAGTTGAGTTCGATTTTCGAAATTGTATAATCTGCAAATCTGCGGCTCTTGCGCACGCATTACTTTATACATGAGATACATATGGCATGTATATGGGGGAGTTGGGAGTTTTAGTGTACAAAAATATTTTTTAATATGAAGAGAGAGAGAAAAAAATGGGATTGAGATTGGGAAATGAGATAAAATAATAAAAAATGTTTTAAATTCCGGTGGACAAAATGGATGTAAAGATAATTATTTTTTGTAATGTTTTCTCTTGAAGGGGTTGACCTCATACTAGTTCAGAGTTGATGGATTGTATTTAATAATTATTTTTTTGTGTTTGTGAATATTTTTGTGGATGTAGATGGAAGAAGACGATGACAGCTCAGATAGACAACAGTCCTCGTCAGCACGTGGGGATGTAGATTTTGAAGGGGATTTGGTAGTGGGGGTTGGTGGTCGTCGTCCGTCCCGATCCATAGCCTCCGTCCCACCTGAACCTTTCATGATCATGAGGAGTAAGGCACTGAATCGACGAGTGACTTTAAATGTTGGTGGAGTGAAACATGAAGTTTTGTGGAAAACATTAGATAGACTTCCTCACACGCGTCTTGGTCAACTCAGAGAGTGTAATACTCATGAGGCCATCATGGAAATGTGTGATGACTACTCCCTTGTAGACAACGAATATTTCTTTGACCGGCATCCCAAATCTTTTAGCTCAATCTTGAATTTTTATCGGACGGGGAAACTTCATCTTGTCGACGAGGTGACTTTCACTTTTATTTCTTTTATTTCTTTACATTACAAAAACTTTAAATATTGTCTGAAATTCTTAATGACAAGCTTACTATAAAATTTTAAAAATAATTTCATCAATAGTCATAACAATAGAGTCAAGTACGAAGGTTCTGTATCAATGTAAAAAATGAAAAAATGACGATACATTTTTTAATCAAGATGTGCGTCCTTGCCTTCTCTGAGGATCTTGAGTATTGGGGCATCGATGAGCTTTACTTGGAATCTTGCTGCCAGCACAAATATCATCAACGTAAAGAGCACGTTTATGAGGAGATGAGAAAAGAGGCCGAGTCATTACGACAACGAGACGAAGAGGATTTTGGTGATGGTGCCTGTGCTAAGTATAAAAAATACGTATGGGATCTCTTAGAGAAACCCGCCTCTTCTTTTCCTGCTAGGGTAAGTTCACCTTCTTTTCCATTATCATCTCTGTTCATTTTTTTTTCTTATTTTTTTTTCATATCAAAGACTACCCCCCATCCTTTTATGATATCACCCAATTTTTTTATTATTTTATCTCCCCCCTCTCCTCCAGCTCGTCTACACATCATAACCCCCCTCATACCTTTAATAATCATTAATGAAAAGTTAATGTCTCTTTCTCCATTTTTATTTTTACTACAAAGGAATCCACAAAATAATATTACTCAGTCAAAAAATATATATATAACTTGATTCCTATTCTCAACATGTTGAAAAATTATTTATTTTACTTCATTCTACAACTTTTATTGATCTACAAAAAAAATTAACAAAAAATTCCTTTTCCTTTCTTTATTTAAAAAAAGATTTTTTTATCATTTTTTATTTCTTTTGATTTTGTAATGAGCATTTAATTCAGTATAAAAAAATTTAGACTCTTGGCTCTGCCTATAAAATTGCAGTGGTAAATTTATGTAAGAAATATTAGTATTAGTAGGGAAGAGGCGGGTTAAAATAACCAGCGGGTAAAAATATCCACTTGTTAAAGTGACAATAACTGTTAATTTTCGTTTTTAAGTTTGCAACTTGAAATGCACA
>JAQIVZ010002434.1:0-20899 GCA_034700945.1 Arrhopalites spinosus
CTGATGCTTTGGTCGCAGAGTTTAGTATGTGGCCTTAATTGGACTCTTTTTCTTTTACAACATGTCCCCTTTTTTCCCTTAATTGGGGCCTCAAATTTAATAAGTGGGGGGCCTCAAACGTTTTTGCTTTCCTAAAATTTTGAGCTTGATCCGGCCCAGTTCATTGAACCCTCTGGGTCTTCATCATGGTGACTGTGGTCATCTCATTGATTCTCTTCACTCTCATCAACGCCATGCGTCAACGAATCTTTGGTCGGTGGTCAAAATCATGGCAATGGGCCTATTTTGGTTCATTGCCATTGTGGTAGAACAGGGTCAAAGGGTTAACCCCTTCAACGCCCAATGGATGATCAACAAAAAAATCTGTGCCTTTCTCTTTGCCACATGGATGGCTATGGGATTTTTTATGGCTAACCTCTGCAAGGTAATTTAAACTTAAAAATAATTTTGATTTCGTTTTATTTTATAAAATTCATATTTTAATTATATTTTATTATTATAATAATTTTAATGACGGACGAAATTAAGACTTTTCCTGCCCTTTAAAAGTATTTGAAAAATTAAATTATTTTCATGAAATAATAAAAAAAGTTTTTGTTAAGCTAAAAATACATTGGGACATGGACACTTTTTGTCTGCCATGTTGTCCACCAGCCATTTTGGGCAGTGGACACTGGGCCTGGGAAAATAAAATGGGAAAAATGTCAAACATTAGATAAAATTAAGGACATAATTTTTCGTAAATTTTATTGATTAATTCTCAGGGGGTTCTCAATGCAGAGTACGTGGTGAATCAACCCTTCACAACCGCATGGACTGACCTGGGGTCAATGCCTCTGGAGACTTTCAACATCTACTTCATCCACAAAAAGGTCAATGACCGTCGAATGGTAAAATCCAATTTTCAGAGGACTGTTGACGATGAAAGTACGAATGCAGCTCAACTGTCAGTGTAAGGAAAATAACTGCATCCCACCAGAGTACAAAGGTTGTGATCCAAAGTAAGTTGCCTATGTCTGTATCCCTCACAATTAATTTGAATATTATAAAAATACCTAATAATAATTAAATATTTATTTCAACTTTAAGGTACAAAAACTGTTGTCGTGAGGCCTTCAGATTGGAAAAAATTAGACAAAATGGCAAGAAAATGCAAGTGACGGATTTGACGGCTCCGTCTCGACTCATTCAAAATGAATTGTCTGGTCCAAGGTCAGTTTTCATTGTTCTTGAAAACGAATTTGAATTTTATTGGGTGCAATTTAATGAAGAAATAAAAAAGGATTCTTCATTAAAATTTACCCATAATTACAAACGAGGGGATAATTTTTTCCAAAAGCCTGAAGGCTTTTATATCAGTCAAGTCAATGAGGAGGACAATTTGGTCCGGGAGAGAATGCAAATGTTATTGAGTTCGGGGATCTTTTGGCTGTGGGAGAGATGGGATGAGCGGAGATTCTCTCCACGAGAACAAAGAAACAAGGAGGAGACACCAAAAGGTCTCTCCTCCATGACCTTTCTAGTTCTCTCCCTAGATAGTTCGGATATTGAATTTCTTTTCTATGCCTTGGCCATCTGCCTTGGCATTTGTGCAGGAATTTTCATTTTTGAACGACTCGTTCACTTGTGGAAATTCGTCCTAAAGCCCCGCATCCTCTCCCTATTTTAAATTTTTTTTAAACTAATTTTAATTGGCCATTTTAATTAAATTCTTGAAAAAAATTGGCACTTGTTTTGTTTCCTGGCAAAATTTAAAATTCTCTAAATTTCAAAATGATGGGGAGGAAGGAGTATTCATCATGATTGAAACATGAAGTGTCTCAATGTTAAAGCAGAAAAAATGTCAAATGACCCCAAAAATTTCCCAATAAATCTCCCCTCTGTGCCACCCCAGAGAGTATACTAATTTGTATGCTCTCTGGTGTTAAATATATACCCAAGAGTGTTTAAGAAAATGTCTCCAAATTTTCCATCCGTGGTATTTTATTCTTAAACTTTCTTTGGGTGACACGGAGGAGAGATTCATATGAAAAATTGGACCCGTTTGAAATGTTTTGTCTTTTGTAGTAAAATCTCACTCTCATTTAAGTAATTGTTTGGCAACAAATTATATATTTTAATGTAAAAAAATATAAAATATAAAAAAAATATTAGTGGAGTATCAGCTTAAAATTAATTAGTTAATTCAGTTTGGGTCCTAAATTATTTAATTGTGAATTTATTTGATTTGTTATCCATGCCTTATTTTATTCTGTTAAATACTTAATGTACTTAAAATAATTTAAATGGCTCATCAACGTGACGCTGATCATCACAATTTGACATCATTTTAAGCAAGTCAAAGAAATAATGGACTTGGGTGCTAAAATAGGAATTATTTATTAGTGGTAGTAAAAAGTTAAATAAATTTGATGTCTGTTTAAATATATTCAATTAAATGACTCCATTTTATTTAAATTAGACTGGGCATTTCTTGACATGTCTGAAAGATGACGACCTTCTGCATATGTTTCATTGACTAAAAAAATTTATAAACCTCACTCTTGACCGATTAAGGTCCTACGGGGTCACTTTAAAAACTGACCTTTATCAAGGCTGAGTAGTACGAAAGTGGGGTCATCGCGGAAAATTTAGAATTCGAAAATCAAGTCACTCAATTTTGCCTTTCATCAGAGGGCCTCATGGTCAATTGACAATTTGGAATCAAGATTGCAAAATTATTTTTGAAAGGCAATTTAATTTTTCTAAATGTTTTAATGACAATCCATTTAATTTTTTTCTACGCTGGAACCCTACATACAGAGGTTCACTTCCATCCTTCTCTAAATTAATTGACAAGAGGAGGAGACACTGAATTATGATTTAATTCTTGAAGCCTCAGTTACTTATTGAATTTATGACTTTATCAGCTGTTTTTACCAGTACAAAAATTCTTCTTTATGCATAATTCAAAAAAATGACAGTATTTTTGCTAAATTGAGACAAGTTTTTTTACGACAAAAATTAATCTTCATTTATTTCACTCGTTTGAATCGTTAATAAAAAATCATTAGTCATTTATCTATGTACATAGAAAAAAATAACAATAACAAGAGTTTGACTGTTAACTCTGTGTCCAAAATATCTTAAAAATTATTACACACAAAAAAATGTCTACAATAAATTCCGTTTCATAACTCTATACATTTTAACTTATACAAGTAAAAAAAATTTGTTCAATAAATAATAATTAATAGGATGATTATTCTTAATAAATTATAACAATAGTAGTATTTAGTAGTTAGTTAGTTAACAAAAACAGAGAAACAGACCCAAAAAAATTATCTTCAGCATCATTATTTTTCATTTTTGGTAGAAAAAAAAGACATGATGTGACTTTTCTGTTCTTTCAACCTTTAATTAATACTTTGTATGGTTATACAAGCTTAGCATGTTTTTAAAAGTTTAATCTAAATATAAATTAACTAATCATGATTAGTTAATATTATACATAGTACAAAAAAAATTCCATTGGAATTGTCCCTTTTCTTTATTGTCTCTACACAAATTTTTTTAAAAAAATTAACTCCCCACATCCTCAAATCTTAATTTAATTTTTACACCTTCTGCTCTGTTGCTATAGACACATAAAATTAACCAAAAAAATTCTTTCAAAAATTAAATAAAAATTGGATTCATTCTACATTCATTCAAAGGATCCGCCATGCGCATGGCGTGATTCATGCATGAATGAATCACACGCATCACACATTAATGAATATAATGAAGAGTTTTTTAAAAAAGTATTAGAATTATGACCCCTAAAATTAAATAGGTCACAAAAAAAATAATTAATTCTCCATTTTTTGACCCATCAATAAAAAAGAACAAAATGTCATCCAAGCCAAAACCACCCAAAGAAAAAAAAAGAGAAAAAAGCAAGTCCCCCAAACACAAGGACAAGACCAAGTCAAAAAAAGACAAAAAGAAAAGTCCGCATGACTCAAAAAGTAAGAAAAATCGTTCAAAAAGTCCAAAACGAGACAAAAGAGACAGTCCAAACATAAACCAAGAAATAAATCCCCCTCAAAACACTCCAATTTTTTATCCACCTCCATCCAATTCAAATCTAAGACCTGACATGGCCCCAACACCATCCGTGACATGGCAAAAACAAGAACCGTCTCTAAATGGTCAATCCCAACAATACCCAGTTCAAAATCCAGAGACAGGTCAAATGTCAAGAAAAGCATCCCTCACAACCCCCGACTCCCTCCCACGTCGCCTATCCTTTCAAACTAGTCCAGACCCAGTTCGCCGAACATCCTTTCAAAATCCTGCTCCACTTCCGGTTGAGAGACTTCCAGAAACTCCACCAACAAAAAAATCCGATGAATTGCCTGCAGTACAACACAGAGTCTCTCCAATACCCTTGAAACCCGACAGGCCTTCGCTGGTTCCTTACACCCCAGGGGAAAACGAGCCACAAGAAGAGAGACGGTACAGTAAAAGATTGTCGGATACAAGTCAACCTCCAAAAAGTCCTCATCGCTTGTCCCTCATAAAAGAGGCTCCATTGGCACCACTTCCACCTGAAGAAGAACGACGACACTATGCCTCAATTATTGGGGATGCTCCCTATCGTGGCTCTTCAATTCCAACCGCCGTCCGAGGTATCCCAGACTACCTGCCTACAAGGGAGAGTCGGGAGAGTGACTCGAGGAAACGAAGTCTCGAGCACAAGGAGCCTCCAATTGTCCCTCAGCCTGTTCCAACAGTGGGGACTTTAATAGAACAAAGTAGACGACGAAGTAGTCTGGAGAAAAGTCAAGGAGAAAATACAAATATCGGGAGAAAGAGTCGTCTAGGTGGGGATGATATGTATGAATTGACCGTCTACAACAATAAAGTGACCTCATTTGACCCAGCTTTTAATGAACACAAAGCTCACTTGATTACTCCTCATACTTTATATAAAGAAGCTTTGTACACAAGTGTCCACTACTTGGGAGTCCCCACCGTTCGATTTCCATCAAATAAAGAAGATCTTTGTCTCTATGCCCACGTGGCTTTCAAAGCAGATCCTAAGGTTAGTTTTAATTGTATTTAATATCCATATTAAATATTTTAATCATTTTTTTAATTAGGAACAAGTCCAAGCCATGGAACACGTCGTGGGGGAGCCATTCCCACTGACTGTCGTCAACACAAAAGTACGGCGAGCCGATGGAATTGAGGCCAGAGACAATCAAAAATTACCGGACTCGTACTGCATCGTGGCTGTCGAGTCAATTGAGTCTGTAAGTTAATTAATTAAAATAATAAATTTAAATTTAAATTTAATTATTTAAAAAAATTTGTACAGGGTGTAGAATTTCAATTAAGCATAAAAGAATGGCAAACAATTTCAACGGGGTCACCCTTACGACCTAAAAATGTGAAGGCACCACATGATCAAACAAGACCACCACCCGAAAAAAGATTTGATCAAATCTACGACTCTGTTCCTCCTTTTATTAAAACTCCCGTTCAACTCCAAACCCGGGCACCCAATTGGGATCAAAGATTTCAATGTCTTGCTCTCCGACCCAGCGTGGACACTCTCACAATTGAATTGTGGGATAATGAAACAGAGCCAGAATTATTTACAAATGGTCGTAAAAATAGTAAGAGTAAAAATAATAAAAAACATGATGTTTTTCTCGGGAAAGTCTCACTTCTGGTCCGAGATGTCCCTTGTGAAGGTGAAAGTAAATGGCATTATATAAAGGGAGTGACTCATCAAAAGAAGGAGGCGACGGGTCGTCTCTTAGTTGATATTTGGCTCACTCATGCTTACCGTCATGGACGAAATTATGTAAGAATGGTAGATTTTGTTTTTTTTTTTTTGAATTTGAGAATAATTAAATTAATTTGCCTATAAAAATAAATTAATCAGGAAACTGAATGATTTGAACAAAATTATTATTAACTGAAAAAAAGGAAGAGTATGCAGAGCCGAGACAGATGTTGGAGATGTTTTGGGATCACATTCTTCAGTATGAGTCGAGTCGATTCAGTGGAGAGTGGAATGGCATCATTCCACCAGCAGCCACTTGTCTCATCTTCCAATACGCTCTTCAAACTGGAATTAGTGAGACTTCTCAAGTAAGTCATGTATATTTAATTATAATTATTATTATTAAATCATAATTTATATATTTGATATTCAGGCCATTGTCCGATGGAACGCCTACGCCAAATACAATTTGGGTTTATTTTCCCTCGAACGTCGTCTCTCAGAGCTGGAACACGCTCTGGAGAAAGCCCGAGACTGGAAAGATATTCGAGAATGTGAACTAGAATCCAACATGGTGATGGTAGCCATTGAAAAAATATTACCAATAATACGAAATCATTTAAAAGAATCCCAAGACACAGTCCATGAAGCTGTCAAATCAATCAAACATTGTCGAGACATCTTGACAAAATTTAATTGTACAAGTGGACTCTTCAAAGTACAATTTTGGATAGAGTCTGAAATACGAATGGCTATTTTAGAATGGTATCAAGAAAAATTCAACTTATTTTCAGCAACTCTCACCCCAAACTCCGAAATCCACGACCGCATCGAGTGTCTTGCCCGTCTTGTCAATGAAGTGAATGCATTGATGAGAGACTGTGCTCATAAATGGAAACCATTATTTTGGATGGATGGTCTCATTGATTATATGCCATTAATTTATGATGAATTTCAAAAAATGATTATTCATGATGTCGAGTCCCTTTGTTTCTACTCTCTCGAGAATTATGACACAAATGAAAAACTTCGGTCTGTTCTTCTCAATATGAATCACTCTGGTGGACCGAATTTATGTAGAGCTCTATTTGATCTTTATGTTCAAACACAAGTTTTTGTTATTGAACAAGACACCATTTTTGACTCCATCACTAATTCTAATTCCAGTGCTTCAAAAGTTCAATTAGTTTCCATTCAAGAAAAATATAAATTTTTGAATTCATATCATCGATGGTTTCGTCCTGTCCTTGTTCTTTGGTTGGGCTATGCCATGATTAAGGCGGCTGATATGATTTCTCGATCTATTAAAATTGATAATGTTATTGTTGAAGTAAGTTTTAAAATTATATTTAATATTTATTAAAAATTATTCATACTTTTATTTCTCCAGGATGAATTTGTGTTGACGAGTTCCTCAGCGACTGACACTGGAGTGGTGTATCATCAACTGGCCACTTTTTGGCAACAATGTAAAAAAACAAATTAATATTTAATTATTTCAATCTAACCTTTCTAATTTATTGTACAGTAAATTGGCCGGATGTTGCAGAAGGCTACGTCATCCTCCATTATTTATTTGAAGTAATGTGTTTCGTCACAATTATGTACGCCAGACTGAAAAGAGTCAAATTAGAGCAACAAGGCTATTTTGACACGGTCGATCGATTTGACATTTCTGAAAGACTTTGTACAGCCCTCAACAATATTGAGTATGTCAAAGAGTCCCTCATCAAAATCCCTGATGATATTAAAATGGACAGTATTTTAATTGACTTGGACAAAGCTGTAGGGGACTCTTATGCCAAGACTCATCGAATCAGAATTAACAATCTTCTCACAGGGACTCTAGCTCACATCGAGACTCAATTTAAAAAAATTATGGTTGGAGTTGGCGAGAGAGTACGACCAGAGGTGAATTAGAATTAATTAAGTAGTTTTTAATTTTAATTAAAAGAGAAATTAGAATAATATTTTATAAAAATCCTTCTCCTTACTCATTCTAGCTACGTGAAGGTTTTCATGAATGTTTTCTTTTTCTGCAAGACTCAACAAAGACCGAACATGACTCACTGGTGCCGGTTCTCTCTTATTTGGAGGACAATATTTTGATTCTACACAAATCCCTCCTTGAGCTCAATTTCATCCGAGTTCTTCAAATGTTTTGGAATGTCACTTGTCAAGAAATTTTGTATGGTCTCAAATTATTTACAAAGTCTCAAGATGTGAGGACTCAGTCTCAATTCTTTGTCAGAGTCAAAAATGTGGTTGATTTACTTCAAAGTTATTTTGAGGGTGGTGGAGGAGGACTCAATGAACAAGAAATTGACACAAAATATTATCGAGCCCTCAAATTATTTTTGTCTTGTCTCTCTCTACCAACTGACATGCTCATTGCTGCTTACTATAGAGAGATTGCAGAAGAGCAAATGGTATATTGTTAAATTATGTTCTTATTTAATCAAATTAATTAATAAATATTTTATATTGTAATTGTCTTGTGTAGGAAAATAAAGAGCAGTCAAAATTAGGAACATTGACAGTCAGAGTCAATTACCACAGTGGAGCTTTGTCGGTTGAGGTCATTTCTGCTAAAAATTTATCAGCAAGAGATGAACCTTTGCCCTTCCTTCGTTGTTTTAAACAAGAACCCAGTAGTGACCCCCAAGTTGAGGTCAGCCTGGAGCCTCCAATTTATTTCAAGGTTAGAAATCCTGTACATGTGGAGAAAGTAAAAAAAGAAAGTATTTTTTAAATCCCAAATCTTTGACTATGATTTCTATTTGTTTTCTTAGAATACAAAGAAACAAAAGACGGAGATAAAATGGAAAACATTGAATCCAACTTTTAATGAAAAATTTAGTTGGAATGTGGCTGAAGATACTTGTTTAAAATCAGAATCTGTCGTCGTCTTCACAGTCAGGGACTATGATAGAGTAACACGGGATGATTTTTTGGGTCAAGCTGTGATTCCTATTTCAAAGGTACATTTAAATACTAATTGATGATGATGATAATAATTTATTTAATATTCTAATCTTATATAAATAGATGCCTGGTTTAATGAAAATGAGACCGATTGGTCAACCAATGAAGTTGGAACTTCAATCTGTGGACATCAAACAAAATCCTGTACTAACTATACTACAAAATCGACCATGGGATCCGGTAGCAAAAGCGTTTACTCAAGAACAGATCAAGAGAGTTGTCACAATTAAAGATGATCAACAACAACAACCTTCAAAGTTAAGATAATTATACTCTCCTTTACATTGAGTAGTAGTAAATTTTTCCCTTCTGTAATATAAATTTCAGAGTCTACCATTTGTATTATTTATCCCTTAACTTGTGAACGTTTTGTACTTGAATAATGAATACTAAGACTGACAATTAAAGATAAAAGAACTGTAACAATCAACTACAAATATTATGTGAATTTAAATACTTTTCATCTTTTCATGAATATTAATTGAGATGAGTTTGTGTCAAACTAATAAATACAAACGTATGATGACTCAAGAGTTATATATGCTGAATAAAAAAAGAACAAGTTAATTCATGTTGTGTAGATCAAAGAGAAAACAATTACGAATCTTATTACCCTGGATGTTCTTGGGCTAATGTTAACACAATCGTTCTTTTTTTAAAATAAAAAAAAGACTGTTAATATCTGAATCTAGAAACGAAGTTTTGTGAAGAACCACCGATTCTTTCCCTCCTTGTATCTCTTTTCAAATTTGGTTTTTAGTTGATACCGGATCTTCTTCCTTTTGACAGGGTCCCGGAGGGATTTAATATTAGTCTCGTGCTTATCAAAGGTGATGTCGACAGAGTATCTCGTGGGCATGAGATGGTTGTAATTTATCACCTATAAATTCCATACGCAAAAAAAACTAAAATTAGATCATCATCATTCCTAATTTTTTTTTTAAATTAAAAAGTTTCATAAATACCAACAAAAAAAGGTTTGATATATAATATTTCTTTAAATGAAATGAATCTTACCCTAACAAAAGGTTTGACCTTTGTCCTCTTCTTAATTTTGTCTTTTGACATCCTCTTTATTACTTTCCTGGGATAACGATCAATGCCGGCAACAATTGCATGCCCATAAGGCCGGTCTGATGTACCATCATCATTATTTTTAACAACAATGGCTTTTCGTCCGGAATATCGTCCATTCAGGATGAGGACCACCTTTCCTTGCTTCATAATCTTCCCCATTTTGTCTGTTAAAAATTATACACAAATTAAAAAAAAATTAATTTCAAAGTTGTTAATTTTGAACATGCAAAATAAATTGCACCCCCACGTTGACTAAATTAATGTAAAACTTTGGACAAAAAAGGAAACAAAATTACTTCAAATTGTAAATTCTACTAAATAAAACAGTTAAACCCTTTCCCTCAATCGTATTTAAGATTTAAACTTGTACTCAATTAAATTACAACACTGGAAAAAAACAAGAACGAGTGCCAGACTTGCATGCAAAAAAAACAAATGACGAGTTTACAAAAATTACTTGTCTAGACTCCAAATTTTTACCTCAACAATAAGAGGGATCAAGTTAAGTAGTTAAATATGATTAATATGATGTAAAAACCAGTTAAAAATAGGAAAATTTGACTCAATTACCTGATTTTCTGCAAAAACAGCTCGGCAATTTCTGACGGGCGCTAGTGATCGAGCATGTGGTCTTTGGCTCTCAGTTGCCAAAATCTCACGGTAGGGAGGGTGCAAATGGCGTTCGTAGGAATGAAAGTGCATTTAAATTTAAATAACGCTGCTTAATGGAAAATTAAAAATGACACCTGGACTCAAGTCGTGGACAATAATTTAGGAATATTTATTTATTACAAAGTACAACCTAGCGTTTGGTATAGCATACATAATTAATTTACAATTAAAACCTTTCGTATATATTTTACATACGTACATATGTAAAAGCGTCGGCCGGTCCTGCAGTCGAGTCTGCTGTTTCATTGCCATTACTATTGTCACCATTGTTACTTACGTCACGTACATTGCCATGATCCTGATCATCACTAATGACTGACTCTGTCCCTCCTAACAATTGCCATGATGGAATGCCTGCTGGGGATGGTGGGAATTGACTATGATTCAACAGGAGTGCTTTGATTGACGTTAATTCATTTTTAATTTCTTGCATTTCATAAGGTTGTCTCGACTTTTGTTGTTGAAGTGACTGTTGAGCTCCCTGAAGTCCTTTAATTAATTCTTTTAGTTCAACTACATTTTGATTTAACTTTACAATGGCTTCTAGAAGGACTTCATAGTTTCTTTCATTCCGGGAACGGGTTCCAAATAGACTAGGAGCAATGTACCGCTAAAATCATACACAATTACAATGTTATATTAAGTACTTCCACATTAACCTGATTAACAATGAATCATAACACATGAGACTTGAGGAAACTTGATGATAGAATAATTACAAAAGTATTTTAGTAAATTACTATTTACCTTCCAAAGACTGTATAGACTATAGGAACCAATAGAAAATAAAGCTACTAAATTAGCTACATCCTTTGCCTTTATCCAAAGAGATGGTTTTTCATAGTAAGGTCGGGCTACCACAACTGGACCAGCAGTCAACCCCTGTTAATAATCCCATTAGAAATTAAAGAATCATCCTTTTTTATTTAAAAAGGGAATGTAAACAATATAACATGATTTCTTGTTAAAGATAAAAATGATTTAATAAAGTGAAATAAAGTATGTACTTACATTGCTTGGGTCATCAATAAATGTCCCCGCATTATTAAATGCCAGGTCAATCTCTTCATCTGTCAGGCCTTTTTGTTTTAAAAATTTTCTTTTATGATTGACACTACTTGGGCGAACACGAGGATTTTGAAGGAATTTGACAGCTGTATTAATCTACAAACAATACAAAGTCAAAATTTACACCTTTAATCAAACTACATTTAAACAAGTTACTTAAATACATATTTACTTTTTTTTATGTATCAAAAGTTAAATACAAAATACAAAATTACCAATTGTTCTCTCGGTGGAAATACTGACCCTGGAAGATCTTCTTCTAGTACATCTCCAGTGGACTGAGGGGGCATATTTTGACTATAAATTATAAATAGTAACTAACTTTTGGAGACACTCAAATTTTCTCCTTGACCTGTCACGATCTTCAAAATGAATCAAGAACTTTTCATCTACTTGAAAGAATCAAAGGCCAAATCTAAACATCCTTGCCCCGTCCCACACATATTCAAACACGAAAAAGTCACGTGGGTTTTCAACTGCACGCAGTAAGGGAGAGAATACGCTTTTTAATTCTAATTAAAAGTTTGTGAACAATTAAGAAGAATCAAGATGGGTCGTAAAGCTCACCACCCCAAGGGTCTTGGGAATTCATTGATGAAGAGGAATAAAGCCGGATGGGATGCCGGGACAAGAGGAATGGTAAAAGTTTTTTCTTTTTTTTAAAAAAAAATAATATTTGCATAAAAAAATTAATAAATGGGTCTAAATTCAATTAATTCCAGGAACGTCATACAAAGGAAGACGACCCAACGGCCGGATTAAAGTCAGTGACAGAAGAAACATCCTACGATGAATTTATTGCAACGGCTGCATTGGCTCGAAAAGATTTTGCGGCTGAAAAACTCAACATCAAATTTGTGTCATTGGCCAGCACAGCTATTGAAGACTTGAACAAGACGGATATCACAGAAGCTGATAAAAGACTTGTTGTTGTTCCAAGAAGACCAGCATGGACCAAGGAAATGACAGCTGAAGAGTTGGATGATGCTGAGAAAGAAGTATTTCTTCAATGGAGAAGATCATGTGGTAAATATTAAATATTGATTCATGTACAAACATTAAGCTATTAAATTAAAATTGTCATAAACTATTTATGATGTATTTTTAGCCCATTTACAAGAAAAGGAAGGAATTACACCGTTCGAGAGAAATATTGAAGTATGGCGTCAACTGTGGAGAGTTGTCGAGAAATCTCATATTGTCATTCAAATTGTGGATGCAAGAAATCCTCTACTATATCGATGTGAAGATTTGGAAGTCTATGTCAAAGAACTTAAGAAAATCCCTGTTCTTCTCATAAATAAAGCAGACTTTCTCACAGAAAAACATCGGCAGTATTGGAGTCAATATTTTACAAGTATTCAATTATCCCATGCCTTCTACTCAGCAGCTGCTGCTGCCAATTCTACTAAAGACGAAACAATTCCAGAAGAACAAAATGAAAGTGACTCAGAGTCAGAATCACAAGAGGATGAAAATGATGATTCAGACGGAGGTGATGATGAAGACTCTCCAATTGATGAACCAAAAAAGGAGAAGCCAGAAAATACAATTAAAAATTCCACTCCACCAGCAAATCCTGAAAATACAGAAAATATTATCAATAAATTTTCACCATTTGGAACAAAGATACTAAGTCGAGATGAGTTGCTTAAATTCCTTCGAACCTTCAAACCAGAGAAAGCCGTTGCAGAAGAAGAGGAAGTACTTTTTAATGTTGGTTTAGTTGGCTATCCAAATGTGGGCAAGAGTTCTACAATCAATTCTCTCATGGATGCTAAAAAGACTTCAGTTTCTTCTACTCCTGGCAAAACAAAACACTTTCAGGTAATATTTATATCAATTTAGTCATTATATTATCATTTTGATGTTCATAATTACAGGGTATGAGTCCTATGGAATTTTTGAGTTTAATTGCCTTGTCTATTATCTTTATAGACGTTATTTTTAGAGGAGGATATTCTTCTTTGTGACTGTCCTGGTTTGGTCATGCCAGCTGTTGGAGGGTCTAAAGGTGCTATGCTCCTTGGTGGTATTCTTCCTATTGATCAATTGACAAATTATGCTCCATCCATGGCCCTTTTACGGGATCAAATTCCACGAAGAACATTGGAGGCAAAATATGGGATTACTCTTCCTCGTGAATATAATTTTGAAGATGTTCTCGCTTCCTATGCTTCAATTCGTGGGTTCATGACTGCTCGTGGATTGCCTGATAGTTCCAGAGCCTCTCGAATAATGCTAAAAGACTATGTTGAGGGTCGTTTGATTTATTGTCATCCTCCCCCAAATGTTTGTACTGAAGAATTCCAACCAACTCCCAAATATGAATTTATTAAACATCGCTTATTGGCGACTGCCAAAGCAGAAATTTTGAATCCGGTACAAAATGATCAACAAGAACCAGTGGTAATTAAACTTTATTCTGGTGTTTATAACAAATTTCATTTGCTGTACATTAGACATTGTATAATAAATATGCTTGTTTGAGTTAACTACTACTACGAAACCATCATGTTTAAATTAAATTGTATGATTTTTTTTATATTTTATAGAGAACAACTTTGAAGAAAGTTAACGCTGAAAAAGTACTGGATAAACAATTCTTTACCCCTGTACAACAAACAGCTCATATTAAAGGGAAACAATATATTCCATCTGGTCTCACCACTGCAGATTCAACTTCGTCTCTAGCAAGGTAAAATACGAAATTTACTGTACTTAAATTCTAATTAAACATAAATTTGTTTAACATGAAACTGCCAATGGTAAACATATCATCAATGAGTACTCAATTTATTCATTTTTGGTTACAATAGTTCTGGACTACCGGGAAAGTCTTGGAAAAAACATAATAACAGGAATAAGAAAGAGAAACTTCGGCGACTGTATAAGGACCTTGATTAAATAATTACCGAAACCCTTTAAAATATAAAACGAATTGCAACATTTTAACTTCGTTTTTTTGTATTGAAATTGCTGTTCTTGTATAGTACTTTACTTTACAATATAAATTATATATAATAATAGCAATATAATTAAATTTTATTTAATTCTGGTAACAGAATATAAAATAACGCATACTTCTTTTTGTTGGACTTGTATTCTGTATCATTTTGTCCTGTAAATAGACACGGCATGTATAAAGTCGCTCAGAATAAAGGATTATGTATAATTTCAGAGATATAAATTAAATCCAATTTTTTGTATCATACTTCATCATCACTCGTCCGATAAAAAGTCATCGTCTAAGTTGATATCCTGAAAAGGATTGAAAAACAAAAATATATGAATGACATCAATTTTTTCAAGCTTTATAAACTAATTACAATGTTCAATTAAAATGAACTCACCCCTCCATCTAAATTGATATTATCATCTAAGGTAATTCCGTCTATATCCAAATCTAGCTCTGGGTCCAAATATTCATCAGCAGCGGATTTCGAAGCTGTTGATGCGACTACTGGAGGCTCTGGTCTTCTCTCGGATTGTGTGGGTTGAGGAATTGATGCTGCTGGTAATGTCGGTGGTACAAATCGTGGTTTTTCTTTCTCTTCAGCATCCACATAATCCTCATTCTTGGAATCTCGCCCATCCCCTACAATTGGTGCAACGTAATGGAATCTTCCTTGCTCTTCTGCTTTTGTCATCTCTTCAATGGGATGCCTGTCCTGTGAAGCCTGAAATTTTATAAAGATTCAAATATCATTACATTGTAAACACACAATGAAATAAAAATTATTATTATAATTTAAAATTCCCTTACAATTTCATTAGGATATTCATGGGCAGGAACTTGACGTCTTCCTTGTTGTCGTAAGAATTGCTCTGCTTTAAGGGTGGCATTATAGTCAGGGAATAAATTTTCATAAGTGACGGGATCAGCTAAACTTTGAGAAGCCTTTTCGCTAACTTTGGCCAATGAGTCTTTCCATAGAGCAACAACACGAGGAATTGCGCTGGGCAAATAAGTTCTGCAAAATGACAATCATAATTATAGTCATCTAATTTATAGTCTCAGAATATTATTCTTATACGTGTACATAAGACACATAGCAAATAAGTACATATAATAATGTAGATAAAATAAATTTCTCACCTCGCAAAGAAAGCAGCCTCAGGTAATCGATCAGTTTTAATAAGAATATCGAGACATTTATCCAATTCACCAAGTAGAAGGTACGATGTAAAACAAACATTATGTTTTCCTGCATCTTCAGAACTCTCAGCCAATTTTCGAACCATATCAGCATTCCCTGCTGCCGTGGCCAATAAAAGTAATCCACCCGTGTCATTAGCCTTATGAAGACATTCTTGAGCTAGTCCAAAATCAAAATTTCTAATAGCCAACTCTGCCAATTGTTTCCATTTTTGTTCCCCTTCTGTACTTTCACTAGCAATTGCATAGGCTGTCTTCAAATCACTTAAACTGAGGGCGAGGTCAAATCGATGTTCCGGGTCACTAGACACGGCCAAGGCTTGTTGTTTAAATCCTTGTTTCTCAAGAAAATGAGCTACACGTGTTCTTTGATCTTTTGGAATAGTGGGCAATACTTTATCTGCTGTCTCAAAATCTCGACGCATCACAGCCGTTTGATACTCAAGTACAGAGACGAGGAGGGCGTAAGAGACAACATTCAATTCTTTATCTCCTAAATAGAGACGATTGTCTTTTGGAATGTAGCCGAGAAGGTACATGACTCTATCCAAATGTGAAATGGTTACTATTTCTCCTCCCACATAGTAATTGAGCCTGTTAGCACTATTTGTGTAGATGAAACAATCTCCAACCCAAACTCCAGTCTTGACAACTTCTTGTGTCTCACCTAAAAAAATAAAAAAAAAATTATTTGTACTGTACTGTCATCATCATCACTTATATCCATGATTTTTAATTAAAATTCTATCAAGTACAGATAATGGTAAAAATTAAAAATTAAATTAAAAAAATTAAATCTTACCCAACACATCAAATGCATCTTCATATCCATCCTCCGTGATTCCTTCCTTGGTCTCTCTTGAACGATTCACTCCGGCTTCATTATATTTCAAGACAAAATAAGACTCTTCTGTAGCTATACACACAAGTTCTCCATTTTCAGACTATTAGGAAAAAAAGAAAATCAATTAGTTATTTTAATTACAGGTTTATTTAAGTTAGAGAATTCGTAATATGTACATTGTACAGTAACAAATAAAGGACTCTTACCCAATAGACTGCTTTTGGTGTAATTTCTATTCGACGAATTAACTCCTGATTTTCCCAGTCATAAAAAGCAAGGCCAGATACGCTACGAACACCCAAGAGAAATCCTCCAAAGATTGTCTCAGCACCAAATTCCGGTTTGAATACTCTCTTCTCCTTAAAATTTTTGTAAATTCTAATTGTAGATGAATTTTCTCTTATGGCGTACTCCGAAGAGTCTTGAGCCCACACAAACTCTTGTGCTGGACCAAATGCTTTATTTCTCAAGGCCATGGCAGTGTAAATAATAAATTCTCCATCCCCACAAACAACCACAAAACGACCATTTGGATTATGGGCAATTGTTTGAGGATAAATTTCACAACTTCCCATGTCTTTAACTGCAAGTGGAAGTCTTTCTCCATCTTTAATTTCAGCTCCATCAGGTAAAGCCTTTAAATTAGCTTGTTGAACTTCAGAGTGACGAGCAAAAATAATTTTTCCTGATGCATCCATTGAGACGGCAGGTTCTTCTCGACCAGCCTTGACCATGATACTTCCCTCATCGTAGCCCACAGCAACATTATTTGACCCTCGTAGTGTCGCAATAGCCCATACTCTCTCCAAACCATAATTAAGTGTTGACTCTAATCTGTAAGTATTGGCATGCCACAAACGAACTGTTCCATCTTCAGACCCCGTCAAAATAATGGGGAGTTCAGGATGAAAACCAACTGCTGAAACATTTGAGGCATGACCTTCCAGGGTCTGGACACATGTTTTATTTTGATAGTCCCAAATTTTGACAAGGCGATCATCAGCTCCTGATATCAAATATGGTTTGTCTCCACCATGATAATAGTCCACACAATTTACTCCCTTTTCATGTCCTTCAAGAGTAAAATTAGGAGTGGCGGAACCCATTTGCCATACCTTTTGAGTAAATGACGAATTTTCATGAACATTGTTACAATTAAAAATTATGGTGGCTAACATGTTGTTTTTAAATGTACATTTTAGATTACTTACTTTGACTGTGCGATCCAGTGAAGCAGAAGCGAATGTATTATTATCTTTTGGATTAATGACAATTTGCATAACGTAGTGAGTATGACCCTCAAAAACTTGTTGACAAGACCAGGCTTTTTCCCAATTCCATAATTTAATGACCATGTCATCTACAAAAGACAATCATCAATTAAAAATATTAATACATTTTAAACTCGTTACAAAATTCTTGTAATAATTTTGTTTTTTTTTTAAAAAAATAAATTATTTAATAAAACTTACCGCTACTAGTAAGAATATAAGGTTGAGTTGGATGGACAACAATACATCTTACATAGTCTGAATGTGCTTCAAAAGCGTGAATACGTTCTAATGTGTTGTAATTAAAAACCCGGACTTGTACATCATCAGAACCAGTAACGACCCAATTCTTTCGTGGAACAAATTTTGCGGCTCGAACAGGTAATTCACAAACCTACAAACATAAAACAATAAAAATAACACACATTAACATCAATTTTGAACATGACAGAATAATGATTTTTCACTCTAATTCAGACTCTGACGTCAAAATTCTCTTTTTCATAAAAAAGTATGATTGTCATATTTGACAATTTCACTAACTTTATCCGAATAATTATTTCTTCTTGTTTTCTTGCTTGTATGCTGTAAAAAAAGTTGCTGTATAAAATCTGTACGTTTTTATGAAATATAAAAACTTTGATAGATCATGCCAATCAGTCAATGTGTTGCGTCTATATAATTATTTACATTGACATACACAACATTTTCATGAAAAAAAACGTAACAATTTTGTACAGAAACAGATAACTCAAGTCAATGGAAATGTCAATAATTGTAGACAGACCATTTGACATGGAAATTTTCCTGTGAATAATCTATACAAGCACAAAATTTATACTACTCTTTAATTTTAATATGACAAATGAATCATTTTAATTTACTTCAAAGGTCTTGATGAGCTGTTGATTTTCATGATTCCAAATGTGAACATTGCCATTGTACAAAGAGACGAGCATCCAAGGCTCTGTGGGATGTAAATCAACACATTTGACTCGATCTGACCTCGCGGTCAGTTTTCTCTTGACTTCCAATTTTAATGGCTGAATTGAGAGACAAACACAAGGAAAAACATGTTGAATTAATTTTATTTTGGACAAATAATAATCAAATTACATATAAAAATACATACCATATTTATATGAATGAAATACAGACGATGACCGTGGTTTCTGTACTAAGGGCTGCTTGGACCAAAAAATCTGACATTTAACTTCACTATGATGAGTTGGAATTTGTTCAAATGTTATTTGCCGGTTTCCTATTTCAGGAAAAGAAACTGAACGCTCCTGCCATCTACTAGATTCAAAGCTAACTACAATAAATCTCGTTTTTCCCCTCTTCTCAAAAAAGAAAAGTTTCCTCCTTGGAAAATATTTAATCTCAATTAAAATAAAATGATGGTTAACTCTGGTTCAATGCAACAACTTCTAAGTGTTACATAACTGACTTATGTAATAAAGTACATTTGCCTATTTTATCTAAATTGTGTGCAAAGAATTCCCAATGAATTTTTCATCAGAGTATTCATTTAAACTAATTGAAATGAGTTTATAATCAGGATTCATTAATAAATGATTTCAAAAGTACCACTAGTGTCATATTTTAACACCTGTATGCCAACTTTAACTATTCTAATTTTGTGGTTCCCCGAACCGACCGGAAATAGTTGACCCAAAATTCCCTTGATGGAGAAGAAATGGGAGTCGAGTTGATATTCTTGCTCATTTCAAATCACTTGGCGGACAAAAATTGTGAATTTTTTTTTGACGATTTCGTCTTTTTTGTCTTTTTCTCTTGTAAAATTAATGTCAATTGTCAACCCATTTACGGACACAATTAATACAGAGTTTAATGTCTTTGACATGCATCAAAAACCGATTCAGTTGAAGGATGTCCCTCGGTTTGCCCTTTATTCCCGACTCGTTATTTTCTCTCTACAGGTGAGTCAATCCCACAATTCAATGTTTTTTAATTGGTTTGTGTCATAATATATCTAACATTTAAATAAATTTATGTAGAACTTGGCCCTTCAATTAATCCCGGCCCATGAGAATGACGGCTTCAAATTTCAAAAAGAAGACGGGCACGGGACATTCGTGGACAGAATTGTTGATACATTCTTCAGAGGTGAGTATGGGCTTTTATATTTCTGTCGGCAGATAATTTTATTTTGGGAAAGAATAAATGAATAAATGTTGTAAGGTGTGAATTATTCAATTTTGCAGGATGTACGAGTTGGGATGGACAATATTTTCTACAAATTACAATTAAAGGCTACACTCATGACAATACCATGGCCTTTTTCCCTCTCTTCCCTTTTCTTGTCCGAACAATTTCCTCTGTGGTTCAACTTTTGACCTTTCCGTTTATGTCATTTAGCTCCACTGCTATCCTCGTCGGATTCTGCCTTAATTTGTACTTTTTCGTAAAGTGTGCAGAGATTATCTATCGACTGACTCCTCATTATGATGGGGGACTCGAAAATTTGTCGACAATGGCAGTGTCTTTATTTTGTTTCAATCCCGCCTCGATATTCTTCTCTGCCTTTTATTCCGAGAGTTTGTTTGCGTATCTGACATTCAGATTACTATTGGCGCTTCATGAAGGGTAAGAAAAGTTTATAATAATATTATTAATATTTAGCCTTTACATTTTGTGGATTAATTTTACATTTTCATTTTTTATATTGTCCAGAAGATCAACAGAAGCTGTAGTGTTGGCGTCCCTTAGTGCTGTTTGTCGTTCCAATGGACTCTTCAACTTCGGATTTGTAGTTACTCATTTACTTTACCATGTCTTGCAAAGTCAAAAACAATTTCAAATAAGAATTGGGGACATTGGAAAATTGATGGGAACAATATTTCAATGTGTAATCGGACTCTTACCTTTTCTGTCATATCAGGTAAATAAATGCTTACATGAAATCTATTACAATCTATGTGGAATCTTTTATATAAAAATCGATTTGAATTTTGATTGCAGTTATACTGTTATCAAAAACTTTGCAACTCTGAGTATGTTCTACCAGCAAAAGTTCCCGATTTTTGTTTGTCAATGGGAAC
>JAQIVZ010002435.1:0-20896 GCA_034700945.1 Arrhopalites spinosus
AAACTAAAATGTAACTCTTGAATTTGATGAGCTCTCAAAATTTCGGCTAATGTCCGAGGGAAAAGCTTCGTATCATCGGAAAGACTTTGAACTTTGGTTGTGAACTCAAAATGTGTATAAATATGACCACTGGGTAAGCTCTTGAGCTTGACCGACTCTTCGAACGAATCACAAATTACAATGGCAGGAAGTAGTGAGAATAATAAAAATAGTAAAACGTGAAATTTTAACATTTTCAAGATCATTTTTCACTCACTTTTTTTCGGAAAAAAAATTGTCAAAGAGATTTTCAAAACATCCGATTTCCCACGTCGTCAGAAATCCTTGATAGCTGCACCAAAAAAGATTTTTAAATGGGTTTAATTTTTAACTACGGTTTAAAAGCGGTTTTTTGTTAAGTTAATTACTTTACTTTGTTGTTTTTAAATATTATATAAAAAGAATTAATAATGGGAGATAGGGGGAAGCCTCGTTTTACATTCAAAAAGAAGCCTCCCCCTCCAGTTGAGACTGAATTAGATTTGGATTTTGTTGACATTACAAATGACTGTAGCAGGGACATGTTTGACGATGAAGATGAAGATGAAATCACTGAAGTCAGGGATAAGGATATTCAAGTTGTCAGTGAGATTAAGAAGAAGTCAGAGCCCAAAGGTGAGACACAGAAAGCTTGGAGTGACATAATGAGTAAAATGAGGTATCAACCAAAAGAAGTACGAATTGAAAGACAAAAGGACGCTGCTCAACAATGGGGAAAACTGATGGGAGCAATGCAAAAAAACCAACAAAAATCTTTTGTGTCTGCAATGAAAAGTAAGTCGAAAAACTGCAATTCAAAACGACAAACAAAAAGGACTCTAGCAAATCCTAATGTCAAGAGGAGGAGATCAGATAACTTAATCCATAAATCCACCGCTACTATCACACTCAAGTCACCGTCAACACAAATTACTGAAATAGACTTGGAACTATCTGACTTGGAATTGTCTGAAAATATTCCACAAACAACAACGAAACCTACAGTAGAAGTATCACCGAAACCAGATTTACCAATATGTCCATTATTCCTTCCAAAATCCTCTTCATCGAGCAAGACCAACACCCAGTCACAACTTGAGGACATTAAACAGAGGATTTTAGAAATGAAATCTTCCGAAAATCCTTGGACAAAGCAGAGTAGTAGTAGTAGTAATGAGTCGTGGCTACCTGAGGTCGTTCAGTTGAATAATCTTGGAGGAGCCGAACCTGAGAAGCCAGAAAAGCAGGGAGGCAAAGTTTCTAAAAGAGCTCCTAAAACTTGTCCATTCTATAAAATGTTACCAGGTAAAGAAACTTCAGTTTGATTACAAAATTCTTTTATCATATAATATTACACCAGTGTATATGTAATGATGATAACTTTGTCAAAAATTGTAGGCACAAAGTTTTCTGTGGACGCCTTTGACTGTGGAGTTATACCTGGAATAGATGTGTACTTTTTGAGCCATTTTCATTCTGACCATTACAAGGGTTTGACGAAAAAATTTGGCAAGACTATAATATGTAGTTCACCTACTGGTAAGTCTACAAAAAATCTTTTGCATTTTGATATAATGAATGCTATGAAGTCGTTTAGTATAGTTTCTTTTGTGTATTTTTAAAAAGGTAACTTGGTGACAATGAAACTGGGGGTTGCTGAACATTGTATTAGACGACTCGAGTTGAATAAAGTTTATATAGTCCAAGGGGTCGAGGTGGTACTCATCGATGCTAATCAGTAAATTGACTTACAATTTAATGTCTGCTTAAGACAAAGGGTTGGAGAATTAATGGTAATTTTCGTTCACAGTTGTCCCGGTTCTGTCATGTTCATGCTACGGCTACCCAACAGCACAAATTATCTACATACTGGTGACTTTCGCTATACTTCTGACATGCTTGAAAATCACTTTCTCCATCATCTTCGAGTTGACAGTTTGTATTTGGATACGACGTAAGTTTTTGACAGATAAAAGATTCATTTTCTTTCTTTGTAATTGTAGAATTACTATTTCATAGTTAGTATGTGTATTGTAAAAGTCAATGCTTGTTTGCAGGTATTGTGATCCGCAGTATGATTTTCCACTACAAAATGATGCAATTGCACTGGCCGTTTTAACTGTGAAAAAACATTTGGCTAATAAACCAAAGACACTTATTTGTGTCGGAAGCTATTGTATTGGTAAACCAAAAAACAATTCATAACTAATGATTTTTTAATAGTATTTAGTTTAAGTTAATTTGTGCTGACTTGGGATTTACAATTCTCTCTTGAATTTCAATGTTGTTTGTAGGGAAAGAACGTGTCTTTTGTGCCATAGCTGATGCCATTGGTTCTAAAGTCTATTGTGATGCAAATAAACGACGTGTCCTGTGTGCCCTTGAGAATCCCTATTTTCAACAGTTATTAAGTGATAATGAATCCAACTGCCGAGTACATGTACTAGAAATGTCAAGATTTAGTCCAACAGTTAGTGAATAAACAAATGATATTTATTTTCTTGTACACACAACTTCATTGAGATGATTCAACTTGAGTTGTATATTTAATTTTTTAGCATTTGTCGGAATATCTCCAAGGACAGACCAAATCATACACCAACATTTTTGGTGTTCGGCCAACTGGATGGGAATTTGCCAGAGGTGCTAAAAGTACTGGATCAACCGTACGGTCATTTTTCAATGATACCGTCTATTTAATGGGTAAGAAATTGAATATTTTAGATTAAATATTCATGATGATTATTAGATGATTCTTATTAACTCATTTTAATTATCGTTGGATGGTATAGGTGTTCCCTACTCAGAGCACTCAAGCTTTTCGGAATTGAAAGAATTTGTGAGCATAATTAAACCGGTTAAGGTACAACCGACTGTTAATGTTGGAAATCAAGTCAAGAGAGAAGCAATGATGTCTCACATTGAACAATGGCTTAAGGATACTTAAGTACATGTATAAAACTCAAAATTAAATACATATTTCTTATGGCTGGCCTGAATTTTGCATGTGATAAACTTTTTGATAAATAACAAGAACCAGTGTGGTTTTCTTTTGTACCTAAAAATACAACAATTTATTGTTGTAGCTAATATTTTTGTCAATTTTGACAATAACTCAACAATAAAGTAATACATATGCTACTTTTTTGTGAATACTGTGTACTGTTAATCTGAATAAAAATGAAAAGTAAAATTTAAAATTTTACTATAAATACCAAGCGTGAACGTTACTGTATGTATATCCATTACTTTTACTTAAAACCGCAATAACTAAGATTTAGAGTTGGCCGATTGAAATGAAATTTGGCACAATAATAGATCTTGACCTTCTTTATAAGGCTTCGTCGTTCATATAATTAATTGACCTATGGATTGACATTTGCAGGTCAGATTTTGTGTCACATTTAAATTCTCCCAGCCTTCCCTCTATAAAGGCAAGGATTCCCTGTCATTTATTTCTAAAATATTTTTTTACGAAGACAGTTCCAAATTGGAACCTACAATTAAAAGCCGAAAAAAATCTGGGATTGAATTACTTTGACAGGTCTCCAAAATGGAACGATCACCAACGGAAGACCAGGTGAGTTTTAGTATTTTCATGGAATTAATTTTGGTCCGAAATGATCAATAATCTGTTGATTTGTTGGAAATTCCGGTTTTGAGAGTTTTGACATGTTAAATAATAATCTTGTGCAATTAATTTTCATTCTAGTTGATGACCTCCTCTTACCATGAAATTGTCGAGGTGGAGAAAGAAGCGGAAGTGAAATCATTATCTAGTTTATCAACGGAATTATCTGAATTGGACTTGAGTATACCATCAGCAAGGAAATTATTTCACAAGGCCAGAAATTGGGTAGGAGATTTAAGTCTAGAAGGAGTTGTGTCACAGGAAGGTCAACAAGTCACCTATGTTACTCAAGACTTGACTGAAAAAATTAAATTAGCTAGTCCAATTCGAGAATTCGGTAATTAAAATAATAAAAATTAAATATAACATTGGCATAATTAATTTTAATGAGAGGTTGTAAAATTGATGTTGTTTTTGACTCGCAGCGTACAGTAATTTTACATCTCCTACGACTGGAGATCTTAATGTTGTCATTAATGAAATGGAATTGGAAGCCAAAAAATTAGCGTCTTCAGTAGATACATTAACCGAAAATTTAACAGGAATATTACATTCGGTAAGCAAATGTACTTTGAAATGACTGTAGAAATTTATTCTGTGCACAAAGAATACTGAACAGGATATTTTAATGACTTTTGATTTTATTTCTTTTAGTTATCATCTATGACAATGGATTGTACTTTTACAGCCAGTGATGGAATCACACAATTATGTGACACGGCCGACGCTTCTATCAAAGTAATGTATCAAGTTATGGCAAAATGCGAAGAATTAAACAAGGCTACAGCTCCCGTCTACAAGATACATCAACAAATGTATGCCAAAAATTAACAAAACTACACAAATAATAAGTCCTTCATTGTATTTATGTATGTGTACTAGTATGGTTTTTATTTTTCAGAAAAGACACAAAAAGACTATTGGATAAAGTGGAAGCAGAACTATCAGTTAAATAGGTTTTTTACAACTAACTATCGTACAAAGCGATACAATTATGATCTCTCCAATTAACAAATAATCATGTATGTACTTTTTCCATTTTTGTGAATCATAAATAATTTATGATAAATTGTACTTTATCAAAGTATGCAATATGTATTAATTCATATTAATAGACTTAGGATAGGAATTAAAAGATGAATAAAAAGATTATATTATGCTCAATAAGTTATACTTACTTGAAAACTAATAATAAACTATGTTATAAGTATACTGTATCGGAATTTATTTCTCACTAATTCATAAATGATTTATTAATGCAACAATGTATGTTCAATTTTTTTTTACACTTTTTAAAATTAATTATAGATACAGGATTTGCTCTATTTTTTATGCCCGCTGGTGACTACTCCATCATACTAACATTTAGTTATAATTATTAAGGGAGAAAGTATGTTTCACTACCCTTCATCCTGGATACATTTTAGTCGTTCTGTACATACTTTCCATTGTAGAATGGGATCCAATTAGTAAACCTACGCCAGTCACAGACGTAAACCACCATTACAAAACCAGTCGCTCCGTACGTTAGTAGAGTAGGGGTCCTATAAATAATCGAATTGATCAATCAAGAGTATGAAAACCCAAATTAGAAATGGTAGAAAAAATATAGACCATAACTGACCAGATTTTGATTTGTTCCGTTCTCTTTGGTCCTAAAGGAAAAAAGGAACCGTTCCGAACTGCCATTTTTTGTGTACCTTGTGTCCTCCTTAAAAGAGTGGACACAACCTTCTGGGAGCTGTTCATTTTTGTTTTTTTAGATTTTTTGTTGAAATTCTCCTAGAAAAAAAGAGAGCACAAATTTTATTTATAAATTGTCTTGCTGTTATTGTGTATCTTACAATTATTTCTACAAAATGTAATTGAAGGAACACAAGGGCCATTTACTTAAGTAACAATTACGTCCTAATTCTTTATTAACGATATATTGTAAAAAATTAAAAATTACTTTTCAGACGAAAAATCGATGGAAAAAAAATTTGAAATTCTTTGAATGCAAAGCGGCCTATTTCCTCCAATTCTCGCATTGAATATCTTTACTATGCGTAGTACATAATAGCAAACTTGGGGAATAAAATCGTATGAAAATTATTTCTCAGAAAAATGAAAGTGGTGTTTGATAGTATTTGTAATAATTACAATTATTGTATATTTAATAATCGAATTTCATTTGCATTCTCAATGCCCGCATTTAACAAAATCTTTATAAATATGTATAAGGTATATTTTGTAAAATTCATATGGTATTAAATATCCAACCAAAGAAATGAGTCCACACCAAAGGAAAATATTTTAAGGATGACAACGGTCCAAAAATCGAGGATATAGACAGGCTTCACGAATATGATAACGGTTAAGAAGCCAACATAGAAATCTTTCCAGTCCAAGACCATAACCACCATGAGGTACAGAGCCGAATTTCCTCTGTAAAATGAATATTATATTAGTCTCTTGAATTATTGAATATCTCTTTTTTTATCACTGAAAAATATTTTTGTTGACAAACCTGATCGTTGTACCAATAGTATGGAGCAGGATCTAATCCTGCTGTCTTGTAAGCCTCAATCATTTCATCGTAATCCCATATACGCATGGAACCACCCACAATCTCACCAACATTGGGTAACAACACATCTACAGACTCGGTTAATTCTCTATTTTCTGGACATTTTTGCATGTAGAACGATTTAATAGGTGCTGGAAAGCGGCAAAACATTATCGGCTCGTTGATTGCGTCCGTCATCTTTCTCTCGGGCATTTCAGGGATATCCTTCAAAGTTCAAACAATATCATCGTAAGTAATTTAGCCAAACTTTTTATGGTATAGGCATACAATACAATAAAAATTTTAAATAACTTACTTCTCCAAATTCATAGAATGATCCATCCTCCTTTGTTACATTGTTGTCTTTTAACCACTTTATCCCTTCTGCATAGTCCATCCGTTTGAAAGGACGCTTGGGTACTTTGAAATCCTAGAGTTAACACAAAAAATACATGTAAGAATACAACTTTTCCAAAGTATATTTGCTTGTGTATATGAAAATGGTATTTTATTTCTTACAGGGTTAAGTTCCTTGATTAAATCTCCACATTTGTCCATAACTCGTTGAACGACGTCACACACCAACAGCTCTAAACGATCCAACAAGTCATTAAATGTGATGAAAGGACACTCTGCCTCGACGTGAGTGTATTCTGCCAAATGTCTCCTCGTTCTACTTTGTTCAGCACGATAACTTTGAGCTACACAAAAAACATCCCCAAGTGATGCTAAACAAGTCTCCAAATAAAGTTGTGAACTCTGGGTCAAGTATGCTTCCTGTCCAAAGTAATCCAATTTAAAGAGGGTAGAGCCTCCTTCCACTTGTGTCTGTACTAAAGTTGGTGGATTGACCTCACAATAACCCTCCCCAAAGTAGTGATCTCGAAATGCTTTTTGTAAACAAAAAATTATATATGATTACTCTTGGACTCAGACACAATGATAAAGATTTGTAGTAAAATTTGTACGTGCATCCAGCAAAGAGATTCAGTTTTAATAAAAATTATTTTACCTACCTTGCATTAAAGCAGATCGAACTCGTAAAACTTTGCACGTCTACATAATTCAAATCATATTAAAATATGAATACTTGGGTAAGCGTATATTATAAGAGACAAAGTTACGTTTGTTTTTGAAATATTGCTGTATACTTACATTTTCTCCTCGAATCATTATGTGACGTTGATCTAACTGAACATCCGGATGTGCTTCTTCATTCAAGATTGCTTCTGCTCCACCGGGAGGAGCCGTGCCAATAGCTTCCCAATAGTCAACTTTTAATTCAACTCCTCCAGGAGCCTAAAAGAATTTCAAATGAAGATTAAGTACCTATACCTATATACGGTATTATAGGCTATATAGAGCTTGACATATTCTTTGAATCATTGACTCTTACAGTGTGGCCTTCTGGAACTGGAGCCAAGACACCAAATAAACGGACAGAAGATTCAGTTGCCAAAAGTACAGCATCATAACTTTGACATAGCTTGTCGGTCAAGACACATTGTAAATATCCAGAGCCATCCCTTAATGTGATGAACATTAATGATTTACCTGTAATCAACCAATCAAAAGGAATACATAGACATGTGTACTAACATGGACATCCATAATTGACACTACATACTTACTTAGTTACATCATACATTGGTGAAAGAAAAATTCAATAATTACCTTGACGTCTTAGCCGATGAACCCATCCGTAAATCTTGACCCGCTTTTCCTTATTCTTGGAAGCCTCTTGAATCTTAATTATTAGTGCTGGAGTAAGTGAGGCATCTTCTTGAATGACAATCTACAACAACAACAAAATGTACTTATAATCAATGAATCGTAATTAAATAAAAATATGTATAATACGAAAATTCAGTCAAAAAATATTTTATTACCTGTCTGGCTTCTTCCAAATTTTTAGCACGTAATTCAGCATCTTGAGCCTCTTTAGTGGCAGCTGAAGATTCCTTTTTACGCTTTTGCTCATGAAGTTTGACCACCTTTTTTAGTTGTGACTTTGCAATTACTTCATATTTCTGTTAAAGAATAAATTTAATTATAACATGCTAATCTTTGTAAATAACCCATCAACTCTCCTCTTGAAAGATAGAATCAATTATTTTTGTATGTATATTATCCATAATTTATTTTGTACCTTGCCCTCTTCTTTGCCATCAACATAAATAATTGGCCAAGGTTCTTGGACAGCTACTTTCAAGGCTTGTGCTGCAGTTTTGTAAGGTTTCCCTTCTGATCCATCTCCAGTTTCATCATTACCATGTTTTTCTGATGTATACACTTCCTTTTCATCTAAAAATCAATACAATGATTTAAATTTTCCAAGAATATGGAATAAAAATATTTTATTTACTTACTCAGTGTAACATTTTGCAACTGGTCCACAGGAGCACTCATTTTCACTCAATATGGTCAACTAGTATGACACAAAGATGACACAAACAGATGTTGTTTTTTTGTAAGATTAAAGTAAACTGCAGTGCAGTCAAAAATACGAACGTGTGTATATTTTACCACAATATTTTGCAAGTGATGTCAAAAAAACCGGAATGGTGTGCGTTTTGAACGGCAGACCTATCGCTGATGAAACTACTCGGCAGATTGCGTATACACGGTAAAGCCTATTTGCTCATGTTATTTATTTTTAGCCTATTATTGCAATTATCTTGTCAATTCGAGGAAATGGCGTACTTTTTATTCATGAAAAATGATTCATAATTTTGAAAAATGCCAGATAAGTAATATTACGACTAAAAATTTAATCTCTATGCGGGAATGTTGCCGAGGAAGTTTCCGAAATCAGAAATTAAATTCTAAAGATTTCAATTTGTACTTACATTTCTTTAAAACAATTTATTTTGTACATTAAAAACCAATAATAAACATATAAGTAACATATTCGTTTGTGATAAAAATAAATTTAATTATAATTATATTAATTATATTTACATTGCTACTTAGAGTCAAAGTAATTCTTAAATGTGAAATTATGGGACAAAACAGTCAAGTTTTGAAACTTCTGACATTAACAAAGTAAAAAAAATTGACAGTGGAGGTATGAAGGGAGTAAATAGTTGTAATTAAAAAATTATTGGTCCATTGGGTCTCCTATATCATCGTCATCACATACTTTAACGTATAGGACATTACTGCAATAGAAAAAAAAACAAAAGGTAAGGAATAGACACATGTGCATTTCTAAACAAACTACTTACAATTAGTTGTACCTACATTTAAATTTACACTTATACTCACTTGCATCTAATAAGAACTTCGCCCAAATTTCCAGTGCAACTTCCGTTTACATACTCTTCTGTTTCTGCCAACTACAATAAAAAAATATATCAAAACATGTTACATAAGTTTAATGGGGTTGCCAAACACCATCGACTTAGATTAAATAATGTATGCAATTGTCTTTCTTTGGTACCTGTAAATTCATGTAGCCATCAACTGAAACAAGGTAACCTTTGTAAACTTGACCCCACTTCAATTTTACACTCACAGGTTTTCCGGTTAAAGAATTGAGGAATGGTTTTGGATTCACTGGCATTTGCATCTAAAAAAAATAAAAACGAAAATAAAAAACATGCCAAAGACATTCACAGGGATAAATAATTTCTCTCTTTGAATACATTTCAAAGTATTTAATAAATTGTAATTTATACATTACCTTGAAGCTGTTTTATATAGTTGCTGGATTGTACAATAAATACTTGACCCTCTTGACACTCTCTTCGAAAAATTTACAAAGAGAAATTTCCAAAAAATATCATCAAAAAATAAAATTTTGATGCGGCTATTTGCCGGGTCGATCGATCTCGCTCTGGTGGCCAATGCAAAGAAAACCGGTGCAATTAAATTCACTCTGCAACAGCAGCTCGACTTGACATCATCTTTTTTGAGATTAAATGTCAACGATTTAATCAACAAAATCTTGAAGATTCAAGCAGTTATTTTCGTCGGTCAGCTAATTTCCACAAGGTCAGTACATTTTTTTACTATAATAAATTTAAATGGGGCCAAACCATACTAAAATACAAGATATTTAAGGATTTTTAACTTCAGTGATAAAAATAAACGTAAAACATACGTAAAACATAGAACCGTATGGGGTTTATTTAAATGTGTATGTCTAATTATTTGTGGTGTGTTTTTTTGACAGGGGCCAAAATGACGCTGGACATTGATTTATTTCGTGCGGAAAAGGGTGGGGACCCTGACAAGATGAGAGAGAATCAAAAGAAACGATTCAAGGATGTAAAATTAGTTGAGACCGTGATTGATCAAGACAACGAATGGAGAAAAATTCGTTTTCAAGCAGATGAGTATAATCGTCTCAAGAATCTACTGTCAAAAGCAATAGGGGAAAAGATGAAGAAAAAGGAAGAAGTTGGTGGCACGGAAGTTGATGAAACATTGTCATTGGACAAGGTAGCAGCCGACTACTTGCAACCTCTCTCATTGGGTCAATTAAAAACCATTCGAACGAGATTAGATGTAGCCATGACTGACAATGCTAAATTGTTGGATGAAGTAGCTTCAAAACGAAATGAAGCCCTTCGTGAGGTTGGAAATATCCTTCATCCCACCGTCCCCGTCACCGATGATGAAGATCATAATAGAGTTGAAAGAACTTGGGGAAATATTACCGAGAAGAAAAAGTACTCTCATGTTGACCTCATTGTCATGATCAATGGGGCTGACCTAGAAAGAGGAGCAACTACGGCTGGTGGTAGAGGATATTATTTAACTGGCCCAGCAGTCTATTTACAACAAGCTTTAGTTCAGTTAGCTTTGAGAATTTTGGGAGACAAGGACTACGTACCATTATATACTCCATATTTTATGAGAAAAGATGTCATGCAGGAAGTTGCTCAACTTTCTCAATTCGATGATGAATTATACAAGGTATGCATAATTAATAATCCTTACTTTTATACTTTTCTTTATACGGATATAAATGGGATAATTCCTCGTATGTACTGTATGAGTACATGTATATGGCTTTTATTTACATTGGGTTTTTATATGTTAGGTCATTGGAAAAGGATCTGAAAATCCAAATGAAACATCAACGGATGAAAAATACTTAATTGCTACTTCCGAGCAACCGATTGCAGCGTATCATCGTGATGAATGGGTAGCAGAGAGCTCATTGCCTATACGATATGCTGGAATATCAACTTGTTTTAGACAAGAAGTGGGTTCTCATGGACGAGATACTAGAGGAATTTTCAGAGTTCATCAATTTGATAAGGTAATATTTGTATAACTGTTTATTTTCTCTTACATGATGAATAAAATTTGACGCTGTATAATTTCATATTGCATTATTATGTTTTTAATACATACAGGTTGAGCAATTTTGTATCACTTCTCCGTATGATGACAAATCTTGGGAAATGTTGGATGAGATGGTTGGAAATGCAGAGAATTTTTGTCAACTGCTCGAGTTACCCTATCAAGTTGTTTGCATTGTCTCTGGTGCTTTAAATAATGCTGCTGCCAAGAAATGGGACATTGAAGCCTGGTTTCCGGGCTCTGCCGCCTTCCGTGAATTAGTTTCAGCCTCAAATTGTACCGATTACCAGGTTAGTGTCATCTACAATTTCCCATTATGTACGGAAAAGATATACTAATACTTTAAGATGATTGGTAATAATTACAATATATTCATTATTTTTGCTTTGTACAGAGCCGACGGTTACGAATTCGTTATGGACAAACGAAATCAGCGACCACAGTTCCTTATGTGCACATGTTGAATGCCACAATGTGTGCAGCTACCAGATGCATTTGTGCCGTTTTGGAGGTAGATTAATTACTAATTAATTTTTTTCTGTATGGACAGCTACACTAACTCTCTACATGATTTATTCTTTTTACTTAATCTTTAAAATATTTTTTTTATAGAATCATCAAACAGAAGAGGGAATAAATGTTCCAGCAGCATTGCAGCCTTTCATGCCCTCAAAATATCGCACATTTATTCCATTTGTGAAACCAGCTCCAATAGACCAAGAAGTAACCAAGAAACAAAAGAAGCAAGCTCCAGCAGCTCCAAAACAAAAATCTGGAGAGGAATAAATGGTGTAAAACTTGTATGCAAGAAATACATGTTTGAAATTTTTTTGAAGATAAATAAATTAAATATCACAAATAATCAAAGATTCATATATTAATTCGTATTAAAAAATGCATGAAGACACAACAACAATAGTTCTTTTTTTACAGTTCGCAGAAATTAATTTATTGCGATTGATTTATCTTTAGAAAAAAACATTATGAAAAAGAAATTCATATGAAAAAAAAAATAATTCATAGATTAGGTATATTCAAGACAAGTAGTTTTTCACTGAGGTATCTTTGATGGTGGTGCAATCAATGTCACTCCATCCCCTCGAACGTACAGCATTGGAATATTCCTTCGGGTAGTTTTGTAAATTTCCTCATACGTCTCGTCATCTATCTCAATTACGGTCACTGTTTCTTCAACATCCCCGAGAACAAGATTCAGATGCTGATCATACGCCTGAAATAATTAAAAACACAAAATGTTAGCAACAAGTACTTATGTTTTCTTGAATCTCAATCATAGGTTACATACTACAATAACTTACATGAAGTTTTCCACGAAGCTCCCGATCATTTCTCATTTTGACAGTCACGACTTCATCCAAACTAAGTAAAAGAAGGTCCAAAGGCTCCTTCAATTGAGTATCTCCAGCCTGCTATATTTTATAAAGACAAGAATAATAATTACCATTGGATTTTTAGAATGATATGCAAATCATAGGTAAAATTCATGCTCTTGTAAAGCAAGCGGCTTTAATGTATGGAAAGTATTAAAGTTATTCCAGGTAATCAAGTCACAGCAAATAATAATATTGATGGAATACTTACATTTTCGTCGTCCGCCATAGTTTGTTGAACTAAAGGTCCACTAGTTGTCGTAATTAATTGTCCAAACTATTGTCAAAATTAAAAATGACAAAAACGAACAAAAAAACTTCAAAGTCGACGCGTTGGTCCGGTTGGTCATTGAGAGCTGACTCGATGGAATCGAGAAAGAAAAAAGTTTTGAGAGAAAGATTTTAGTCAAGTCCCCGACTCGGGAATGCGTGCAACAACATGCAGCAAGACAAAAATAATTTGAAGAGAGTTTTTAATCATTCAGCCATCGAATGGAAAGATGAAATTGAAGAGGTAATAATCACAATTTTCACATCTACCTGAACTGCTTGTAATTTTGATTGGAAAAACTTTGACTCTTGTTTAATTGGCCCTACATCTCTCTGTTTTACTCTTTCTTTTTGTATGTAATTTGAGAAGCCTTGATTTATGACCAACTCGTCATTAGTTTCTTTGTCTTACTTGCTAAAATTATTGGTCATGTACATTTATGAATGTATGAAGGAATTCAGTGCAATTCTAATTCACGCCTCTGTGAACTTTGAACTTGCAAAATTGTCTGTTTCCTAATTAATTGATATGAATGATTTATCTTTATCATATTCCTATTCTATTTGCAGAAATTTGAGAGAGCCCGTATGTGTTTGGCCAGACTAGTTGGCAATGTTTCTACAAATCGATGGTAAGAGATTTACGTTACAAATGTCATGATCTAATTGTTTCAATACTGTCAACAACACTTGTATTTTCTTTACTTTAGTGACCCTTCACCTTTATCGGACAGAGAGGCTCACGATGCTCTTACTACAGCTGCCTGTAGGGACCAAAAAATTCATGATGAGATTTGTCTGGGTCTTCTAGCTACAATTCTCACTGAGCCTCTGATGGCATCAAAAGTACGAGTTAATTAAATTAATAATACATGTACTTACTGTTTTTCTAAAATCTTAATGTAATGTGTTGCTCTTTTTTCAAAATGTATGAAATTATAGTGTCTTCGGGACCTGAATTTTTTGAGTCGAGATAATCTGAGCGTTGTAATCGATCAACTGGTTGTCATTGCAGTGGATAAATATCAAAAATTAACGGATACATCAAGAAATCAAATGATGTGGTTTGTCAGAGAGGCAGTTCGATTTGGAGTTAATAGTGTTGATATTTTATGTTGGAACCTCATGAGACAAATTGCTGGAGGAGATCTTTCAAAACGTAATCTCTGGCTTGCTGAGAGCATGCTTGACATTTATGGAGAAAATCGAAGTTGGTTGGAAAAATATCCCATACTTATAGCTTCCGTCATTTACACTTATCTCCGTGTTCTTGAAGGTAAGTTATTTTAATTATAAAATGGTAAAATACGTAGTACAGAAATCAATATCAAGGTGTAACTAGTATTTACTATTTACTAAGTAAAGAATAAGAATCATGGTATTTTTTTTTATTAATATGCTAATGTTTTTTTCTGTCTTTTTTCGAATTCTTCGTTTCCATTTGAAGACCACACTGCACCGAGCTTAAGTAGCTTAAAACAAAAAGAAGTTAATTTTTTAGTGTCCCTTATTCGTGATCACTTTACGGATGTTTGTATGAATCAACAAATTGGACTTGGTCGAGATTTTCTTCGACTACTACAGTCAGTCTCAAGAATACCAGAAATGGAACAAAGTTAGTGAAAAATTAATATTATATTAATATCAACTCATCAATATTTTTATTGTATCATAATGTTCAAATTTTTTCTCTCTTTAGTTTGGAAAGATATTTACTATAATCCTAAAGCGTTATCTCCGCATTTAACGGGTGTTCATCAACTTCTTAATAGTCGTACGTCTCGTAAATACCTTCAGTCAAGGTGAGTAAATAAATCATACATAAATAAGTTGAGAATCACAAAAAACTGTTCTCGAAATTAATTGTCCTTCCTTTCATTACTTTCCAGACTGACTCCAGATATGGAAAAGAAAATTCATTTTCTTACCTCTCAAGTTCGATTTGGTATGCAAAAGAGATATCAAGAATGGTTTCAACGTCAGTATTTGTCAACACCAGAGTCTCATACTTTACGAGCAGATATTATAAGATTTATTGTTGGTGTAATCCACCCCACAAATGAAATCCTTTGTTCAGATATTCTTCCTCGTTGGGCAGTCATCGGGTGGTTACTAGCCACTTGTACAAATCCCGTAGGTACGTATCAGTATCAAAGCGAAATTATTTTATTTTATTTTTTAAATGTAAAAAATACTTATATAATGAAGTTGTTTATTTTTTCCTATAAATTATTCTCATTCTTGGTTATTCTGTAGTATTATATGTACATTAAGGGGATAATAATAATGTTGTGTTTTTTTATATTTGTGTTGCAGCTACAGCCAATGCTAAGTTGGCTCTATTTTATGATTGGCTCGTCTTCGACCCTCTCAAAGACAATATTATGAATATTGAACCCGGTATTCTTGTCATGTACCATAGTTTGAAACCACATCCTGCCATTACAGCCACTTTATTAGACTTTCTCATTAGACTGTCAGTTGAATATTGGCCTGCTGGCATTGAAAAAATTAAGGATGGGATCGGTGCAGCATTAAGGACGATTGTGGATAAAAAAGTCATGTCATCATTGGATCTTCTGTTAGAAAATCCTAAATTAGATAGCGATCTACGCTCCGCTGTGCAAGAACACTTAATTGTTCTTATTGACAGAAAAGACAAGAATCAACTCATAGAGAACAATCACCTTGGTTATTCAGTGGATAAAGTAGATCCATCCAGCAGTAATATTTTAGATCTTCAAAATTTTGGACAATTTCCAACTTCTTTCAATAATGTTCTCCCGTCTCAAACACAACAACTTTTTAGTGGTAAAGACTCTTCAATTACCTCCACAATCAATGATCAAAAAATTACTTTTAATCAAGGTGATCCAGAGTTTAGTCAAAATGAGGATAATAGTGAGGATGAAGAGGAGGAGGAAGAGACTCCAGAAAATCTTGTTAATTTATCTAACAATGCCTTGGTGGTTCGGGGTAGTCCAACTTTAAATGCAAGTGTTGAAGAGACTGAGAAATCTAAAATTTTTGAAGTTGTACAGACGTAAGTAATTTTTATATTTTTTTCTGCAATCACATTTACAATCAAAATTTACAAGCAAAAACATTTAGGTATCAACTGCATATTTATTTTATTTTAAATGAACGTGGTGGCAAAAATTGACAGGTTAAAAAATTTACAAATTAATTCTTTATATTATTTGTTATTACAGATTACCACCAAATCTACGACTACCTTTTGAGTCATTGCTAAGTGAGTCTAGTGGTGAGAGTGAAGAGAGTTTGGAGGAAATTTTACAAGATATTTCTGATGGAAATATTGACACAACGGAACGTAAGTTAATTTGTTGACTTCAGTATATTTGTTTTCAACCAATAAAATACATTAAAAACAAGTGAGAGGTTAAAAATAACTAACAACTATTTTTTTTTTAATTTTTCATCTGACCACGTCCACAGGTCAAACAGTGGCTAAATGTATGCTATACATTTATAAGTCTGATTTATCCAAAACCTGTATTCAAAAAGATTCTGTTCATCTCATGTAAGAATTTTTCTTCATTCTAGACTTTATTGATTATTTAAAATGTATCTTACCTATGTACTAGTATACAGTTTGGCAATATGCAAAAATTCTCTCTCTCATATTTTAACTTGTGTATTTTTTAAAAAATTTGATTTACAGAGAAAATTTAACCGTGTCTCCTCTAAGTGAAATCCTAACTCAAGTTTTAGAATTAAAACCCAATGACAAAACATCAAAAAGAAAAAACTTGATGAAACTTTTAGCAGACCTTGTAGGATCTATGCCACAATGTGGATATAAAATGTTGCTAATTTTAGAGCAAATGTAAGTTTCAAATTTTATTAGTAAAAGTCATATAATTTAAATATCACAATTATGTGCTGTACATTTAAATGAGTTGAAGGTCTAAAGCTCACTGTTGTTTTTAATGTCCTTGTGTCTAGGTCAAGAGCAAAACGACCAACCAAAAATCAAGATCATTATCCCCTATTGTATAAGAATTTGTGCCAGTATCGTAGTGTGAAATTAGAAGCAGCTATTAATCAGGATCTAAAAAATTGGTAAATTAAAAGTTTTTTACTGTAATTCAACGAGAAATATCATAAAAAATTTATTGATAAATTGTGTATTAAATGTATCTTTTGTATTTATAGTTGGGAATACGAGCCTTGTGTGGTTGGATTTTTGTGCCCAATTTTGTACGCATGGTGTAAGTATTTTTATATTAACTTGATGATTTTCCATGTGTACGTTGATCAACTAGTTTAACCATCGTTTGACATATTCACTCAATAAAAGATTTAATGTTATATTTTCTTTCAGATGAAGCAGATACTATCGGCTCTATTGAGTTGTTACGAACGATTGTATCTGCATTAGATCCTTATCAATTACAAGAAAATGTATGGAAAATACTTCAAGCTGATTTTGCAATTTTTGATGAAAATAGTCTCATACCTATTTTGAGTAAGAAAAGTTTACATTTATATGATCATTTCATTTACTTTTTTTCATTGTGTAATCAGACATGAATTAATGTAAAATTTTCACTTTCTTTCGCCACTTACAGCTAAAACTGTGGAATGGGAAACATGGGAACAGCATTGTGTTTGGACAATGGTTGTTGCCCATAATTTTAGTGTTGAAGACTATTTGCCTTTGATTCCGTAAGTTGCGATACATGTACACTATACATATGAAGAATTCTCATGTACAAAAAGAAAGCTAAATTAATCCGCAGCCATTGAATAACATTATGGTTTTGTGATTCACAGGTTGTTGGACCCTAAGAATAATCCAGAAGCCCTTACAAGTCTATTGCTCATTCTCAAAAACGAAAAGTAAGTTTACTTTGAGTTCAATCAATAATCACTTGAATTTTGATACAAGCATAAATATTTTTTTTTTGGAATGAAGCTCTCATTTATAAGAACTAATCATTATTAAATTTCTCTTTTATTTTCTCCACAGGCCTTCGGGTGATATATTAGGTCCATTATTATGTAGAAAACCGAATGCAAAGGTAAGAAATAATAACAAAATGATAATGATTAATTAAAATATATTTTATATCTATTCATTCTTTTTTTTCAAAAGGATCGATTTGTGATATCACTACTCCTACATTGGTCAGAAAAAGAAGAGGATGAGGAGCAACTAGCTGAAAATTTAGCCACAGTCTTAGTAAGGGCCTCTGGGTCTCCTGTAAAAAGAAAAAGAGGTGCAACAGGTGGACGGGGGGCAAGTCCCGCCGGTCCTGCTACACCAACCGTCGAAAGTGTTTTAGCCCATTTAGATCTTTTAAGGATTGCCCTCAAAACAAAAGATCTTGATGATGCTGGGATTTTTAGTAAAGATGCCATGCAAGCAGCTCTCCTTCAAGTAAGTGAAAACTATATTTTTTATCTTTTACCTTCACTTTAACGACGATACTGTTTATATGGTATTATTTATAAATTTGTTTTCTTTTGAATTTATAGGTTCAAAGTTGGGTTACAGAAACGCAAAAGAATAAGTACAAAGAACTATTAGATTTAGCTGCAATAGAAGAGCCAGAGTCTAAGGAATTGACCATCAACCGAACTACTTCCAAAAGAACAGGGACTGCTAGGAAATTGCCATCATCCCCTACTCCAGTGTCCCCTTCCCCTTCATCAAACTTATCAAGGACTCGGAGCGGTAGAACAAGACCGCCCTTAAAAGATGAAAGTGATGAATCAAGTGATGATGACGAGGAGCTAGTCCGACCTCGTAATTCAAAAAAACGGAAAAAGGCTGCTGTCTATATTTCCGATAGCGACTAATTTGTAGGTATACCAAATAAAAATAATTTATGGAAAGAATCACATACACACCACTGCTGTTACTATCGTTTATAAAAAAAACCTGATATATAACATTAACTTGACATCAATGGTACGATCATTTTTAACTTGTTATACATATTACATTGTATGTAAATAATTTGTGCATATTATTATACGTCAATTTTTACAAAGCCATTTGAATAAAAAAAATACATTTTCATTGTAGGTCTTCATAAATTCCCAACATTTTTTTCACGCTAATAGGTCACAAGTTTATTGTCGTGTTGCTGTGTACATTGCCACGTGTAAACTCGTATACTTTTTTTTGTACAATCGAAAAAGTGAATGCCAAGTTCAACTCTACATTTATATGAGAAGGGAATGCATAAAACTTGAAACTATTATAGAATAAAATAATTCTTTCATAGTTAATCTCTAGACATTTCATGCAGTTTTTCTAAAGTGATGAAATTCTGATTCATAATTAGTAAATACTTATTTCTTTCCTATTGACTGGTAGTTTAAGTACAGCAACCTAATATTTATGTCACTATAATTGAGGGTTTTAGCGTAATTTTTGCTCTTACAATTAAAGTTTGTAAGGAGCTGTTACACCACAAGCAATAAGCTAGTCAAATATGTAATGTGAGCTATTTTCTCTACTTATTCAGAATAAGTTACTCTATCTTGAATGTTAATGAATGATCATACAACCTTGTGAGATTAAAAAATATGGGAAAATGTTCATTGTACTTTCCTAATGAGCCCCGCTTTGAAGTCTATAGAGAAGCAACTTGCTCCAAGTTTCTTTGTCTGTCATTTGAGCACTGGAACTTGTATACAAACAATTGATTTCATCAACAGATCAAAAAAACCAAATAATCATGATTCCATCAATCGAGTTTTTCTTGGCTATCATCCTCATCTTAATAACAATTCGGTTCATTCAACAAATAAAAAGAAAATTAAAGACAAAGGATGTGAACGTCTCGTCTATCCCCAGTAAAAGTTTCCTTTCACTATTAAATAAATTAATAGTATTAATACAACAAATTGTGTATCTCAGACTAATATAATGTAATATTCATTTTATGTAACCATAATATGAATAATTTTTGTGTTTGAAGCCGTCGGTTGTGTGGAATTTTTTACCATGGTCATTCGGTGTAAAATGAACTATCTCAAAGTATTTCGTCAACTGAGAAAGAATCAACCGCTATACATATTTCAAATCAAATGGCTCAATATAAAGTAAAAAAGTCAAATTATTTATTTGAATAAAATTCTAGAAAATTTTAATTGTCTGGAAATTTAGGTCACTTCATGTCAATGACATCAATATTGCAAAGGAAATGTTTCAAAATCCTTTGTTTTGTGGAAGACCACAAAATGAACTATTGAGTTACTACGCTCGGGGAAATCATGGTAAAATTTTTAAAAAAGATAAAATATATAGAATTAGGTATAAATAATGTTAGTTTATTAATTAAGGGATCATGATTGCTTCTGGATCAGTGTGGGAGGAACAAAGAAGGTTTACTATGAGACGACTTAGGTCATCTGGCATAGGTACAAAGTCAATGGAGCCTCTGATTGCACGGGAAGTTGAGGATTTTATTGAGACATTAAATGGTGAGTTGGGTCAAGTGATTTCACCCAATAAAAGATTTTACTTACCTATCGTCAACTCTCTCTGGATGATACTGACGGGTCAAAGGTAATAAATTTTCTCTCATTCTCATGTGATTTTTGTCCTTATTAATTTGAGGAATGAACATTGTACAGGGTCCCACATAACCTCTTGCTCCCCCCCCCCCCCTACAGCCTAAACTACCAGCATCAGAAAAAATCTAAAATTATAGTTTCGTAGAGCCTTCAATTCTACATCTG
>JAQIVZ010002436.1:0-20895 GCA_034700945.1 Arrhopalites spinosus
AATTTTTATTTTGGCTTGCGGAGTGAATGACCGTCCATAGTGGATAGAGTGGGGCGCTCAGAATGACAATTTTTTTTTTAAAAAAATGTATTGTTAGCGGGAAAATTTGTTTGAATGGCGTAATAATTTCTACGTCAACTTGGAAAAAGAATTTTAAAATGAAATTTACATCTTCAGCGCACGAATTTAATAATTAAATTATGTGCAATTATTGCACTTTCAATAATTTTTTGGAAAATAATGAACTGCATCTTGTAATCAAATCAAGCTTCATCAAAGCATTTCAAATTAAATAATCAATTGCAATTAAATTCAAATATTCACAGTAATTAGTACATGTCATCATATAGCCTTGTCTTTAAGACAATTAACTGGACATTTGCCAAATTATATGACAAAAATCATCATGATGGCGGCTGATGACAAAAACTAAATTTAAATAAACAATTTACAATCATGCTTTCCCTTGCTCATGAGCGCACTAAGTGATCCGAAGACCATTATTTTAATTTGTGTACATTTAATCATCCAAATTAATTTTCATTTTATTTGACAGTCAAAATTCTCTATTTTAGTCCTCAGCTTTTCTGAAAAGCCACAACAAAAAGTTATGGAGGACAAATGGTTAAAATGGTGCATTTGGGCCTGCTCTGCGCATGCCCTACTCCCCATCTCAAACCTGCGACAATCCTACGGCGGGGGATTTAAAAGAGTCAAAATTTCAGGGTCCTCCTCAATAACAATTTACAGTATTTTCTGCACAATTTGTCCAATGGGGTACATGATGGACTATCTCCTGGCCAACCCCATTTCGTCTCTTGCCAATTCAAATCGCCTTTCCCGCCACATTCTCCTTTACACTTATTGGCTCACTTACTACTTGGCCGATTTGACCATTCGTCTCTCATCGCTTTTCCATTGTCCTCAAACTTGTCACTTGATTGACAATTTGGGTCAATTGAGGTCGTTCACGAAGAGCCACAGCCAATTTAGAGGAGGGGGGTGTAGGGCCACAAAAAAGTATTTGGTGGCCCTTATTCTGATCCTTGTGGTCAACATGATGAAGGATGGGTCAGTTTTTATGGCCCACGCGTTTTTCTTGAAGACGATGGCCAAGTTGAATACGACAATTCTGTGGAATGACGACGGCCCTTTTGAACTTTCCCTCTACTTTTGCCTCAGTTACTTAATGAGCTGGTCCAGCTCCCTTGCCTTGGCTTTTGTCATCATTTTTGGGGTCCAGTTGATTCAAATTCATTCATTTATTTGTACTCTCATATCCACCAAATTGATCCAGCTCACTCAGGTCAATCAAGGTCATTTTCAGGTCGTGTCGTCGACAAGTCAAAATAATCGTCACGAGAAAAATAAAATGAGTGTAGAAAGTCTAAAGTTGGTAGAAAATTTGAAATATTCAAAAATTTTGTTGGAGGTCCACGAGGTGTTTGTAGTTTTCAAAAATTCTGTCAATTTGTACGAAAAAGTGGCGGGATTGTTTGCGCTGGCGCTTATTTCAAAATGTGCTGCCGGGTTAATAACTTCAATTAGTGCCCTGACGATGGAACAACGCGGGAATTTACCGATGGACATTTTCGCTCATGGACCAATGGGCCTTCTCAATGTTTTTCTTTTGTCTCATTTTGGTCGTTTTGTAGAGACGCAGGTTTCTCAAATTTCCCTCACAATTTGCACTAAAAGCTGCCCTTGGTGGATTGTAAATAATGAGAGTCAATGATTGTAGGTGAATGGATGTCGGGATGAGTTGAGAGACTCCATCAATCGCTTGGCTCTCAGTGACGTCGACAAAAATGTCATCGTTGAGAAGGTCATTAAATTAAATTATGGTTTACAAAAACTAGTGGTAAAATTAATTATAATTTGGTTTTGCCAAGTAATTAAATTTGTTGGTTTGGATAGACAAAAAACATGGCGGAATGGGTGGTGGGATGGGAGTGGAGATTGATGGTTCTTAAAACATTTCCAATTAATCACGGAATTTTTCCCGCTGTAAGTTTAATTGTTCAATATTTAATTTCTGAGAAAAATAAAGGCCTTTAATTTATTAAATTGAAAATTGTGGGAGTAGGTGGCGGGGATTGTGACGACGTATTTTATTTTCATGTTCCAACTTGTCATGAGCGAAAACTGAATCCTTCAATCAAATTTTTAATTGACCATTTAATTCAAAACATGCACCAGCCCTATTTTACTTTTTACTTTTACTAAATTTTGGTTAAAATATTTTCCTGATTCAAAATTAATAAAAATTTAAAACTTTTGTCATATAACTAAATTAACTGTGATTAATTTTAAAATTGTACACAATTAAAACATGTGCAATTTTGTTGGCCAATCCTCATTTTATTACAGCTCTATTTTACTATTTGTAACGGTCCAATATTGCGGAATAGCATGTTACTGAATGGATGAAAAAAATGAGTGTAAAAAGTGTACCTGTAATTATCCATCTAATTGGTATGTAATTTGGGGGATTGCAAATTGCAACTCTTGAGACGTGTCTCTCTCATTTGTGCCTCGTTCTTGACTAAAACTGACGCACAAATCACAGTTAATTTAGTTACCTATATGCTTCAGAAAAAACCAAAGTTTACTTGCCATGCTAAATTCTTGTTAACATATTTTCCTAATTCAAAATTAACAAAAATTTATATCGTCAAAACTATTGTCATATAGGTAACTAAATTAACTGTGATTAATTGTAATTTAATTCTACGCAATTTTAATGTTTTTCAACTTGTTAACAATAACTAATAAAACAGGTCCAATTTTGTTGGCCAATGCTGATGCTCATTTAATTTACCTTGCAAAAATGAGAAAAAGATGGGACATGAAAAATAAATTGTATTTTAAAATGTAAAATAAAACTCAAGTAATTTGATTGCAAAATGAAATACTTAATTAAATTTAATTCAGTTGCTGACCTATAAGGATAGTATTTTTTCTCCCTTTATCTTTTTCCAGGAAGGCGTGATGACGCCTTCAACTGATGTGTCAGTTTTAGTCAAGAACGAGGCACAAATGAGAGAGACACGTCTCAAGAGTTGCAATCCCCCAAATTGAATATCAATGAGAAGGCTAATTACAGGTACACTTTTTTACATTCATTTTTTTGTCCATTCAGTGACATGATATTCCGCAATATTGGAACGTCACAAATAATTTGACAAAAAATTAAATAATGGCCAAATAAATAATTTGATGAAGTGATCCCATCCCGTCTTTCTTGAGAAAATTCCATGAGAGAATCATCTCCCAATTTCCATCCATTCCTCTCAATTTATTCTTCCTTTCCGTCTGTTGAAAAATTATTGAGCCATTTAAATTCTCGACTCAAGTGAGTATGAAAATAAATACAAATTAATTGTCATTAAAATTAAATATTTATTATTCCGGGGATTAAATTGATTTTAGGATGAGTTGGTGGTACTTTATCGACATGGAGAACATTTTTGTGGATTTGGCGTGCCTCATCTCAGTCCTGGGATTGGCCTTGGCTTTCATGGTTTTGGGTCAATTTTTTTTCTGCTGTTGCTACCTCACCAGCTCTTTCACCAGTCATGGAGTCCATTTTGGAGTGGACAAGGAGAAACTGATAACCCAATTCAATTTGAACTTTCTGCTCCCTTCAAATTTAAATGGACACCTTTCCCATCTTACTCTAACAGAAGACTTGTAATCCCTTATACGAAAATTATTGTAATTAACTTGTTGAAATAAAATAAATCGTTCAACAGCACAAAAATAAATTACCTGGTTTATTTTTGGTAATTATTACAAAATCATTAAGCAAAATCAATCCATTTTGTCCATGTCTCGTCTTTTAAACTAAGTCACTAATGTTGAGTGACCCTCCAATTTTTTTGACCTTCCATATTAAAATTTGAAATATTTGGAAAAGGAGAAAAGTTTTCATCACGAGAAATAAATATTCTCATTCCCAGCAGGAAGCTAACAGCTGCGACGGACCCCTCGCACCAATTCAAACGAAATCTTTGAAGGAAAATTTATTTTTTTTGCAAAAAGTTAATTTAAAATGTTTTTAATTTTATTCTCAACAAACATGGGGACATCCAGAGAAAATTAGTCAATTAGTGAGATCGTTTTTCCTTGTAGTTCAAAAGATCAGAGAAACCTTTTAATTTAATTTTAAATGTAAACCACTTAATTTAATAAAAATTAAGCTGTATTTCATATTTTCTAAATTACTTTCTCCTCAGAAAACTTTTAAAGGTGAGTCAAATTATTGAATTATTAAATATGTTGAATATATCATTGTCATTACTTTAAATTCTCTTGTTTTCACTCCAACAAAAATTGTGGACACAGTCAATTTGATATTACAATTTCCTACACGAATTTTAATTTTAAAATTTTAATTGACATTCAATATTTTTTGATTGTAGTTAACCCTTTAAAATGATGGAGACTTCCACTTTTCTGAGTGAGGACAATCAACACCCAAAAATCTGTTCTCATTGTGCCACTCCATTTGTTGAAGAGGAATTAATGCAAGATTTCGAATCCACAATTAAAATTTCATCATCATCATCAAGAGAATTCTTATTCCAAGCGTTGGTGTCAATATTTAGATTAAATTATTTGAATCCCTTTGATGTCCAAGATGAAGATGAAGGATTGGAGAATTTTGAATTATGTCAACATTGTACCCAAGCCCTAGTCAACCTCCATCAACTTTACAGCAATTTTACTCAATTGGGAAAACTTGATTGTTATTTGGACAGAAAATTACAGCAACTAGAGAGAATAATTAATCATCATCAAGATAAAACTATTAATTGTGATTTAATATCCCCTCCTCTCCAACAAGAAAGTATTCTTGAGGTCAGACAAAAAGAATCATCATCATCATCGGAAAATAATTGCAAAAATAATTCGCACCCTTCAAAAAATCTCTTGGACGGTCGTGAGCCCATTGTTTCATTGGAGAGACTTCCTGCAACATATTTGCAACAAACTAAAAATTCCACCTCTCCATCTAAAGAAGATGAAAATTATCCTGAATTATTTCCGGAAGTCAAGATGGAAGTTGAGGATGATTTTCCAACGGATAATGGTACAATTTACATAACTATACTATTTTTACTAACTAAAAAAATAACAATTAAATATTTAACTATGTAAATTAATTCATTTTGTAGACTCCTCTCCTCCGTCATTCCCCCAAGAGTCAGACTACAATGAAAAGCCAATTAAAAAGAAAGCAACAAAAGAGGGTCGTGGATTCTTAAAAAGAAAAAAAATTGTAAACAAATCATCATCATCTCCCAAGAAAAATTCTAAAAAAAGGTCAACTCCTCTCAAAACATCGGGGTTAATTTTGAATGACAGTATTAAAACACCCTCATGGGAAATGTATTTAACAAAAAAGACAAATTTTGCGAATCCATGTTGGTATTGTGAAAAACATTTTGAAACCTTGGATTTATGCATTCAACACACCCAAGAAGCTCACCTGCCCAAAATAGAAGACACTGAGTCTCTCATCATGTGCCCCAGATGTGCAAGAATCAGTAGTGGTGCCATGGGACATGGAAGACACTTGAAAGCATGTCAAGTCTCAGTTTCAGTTGGGGTCACCATGCCAAAACGTTTCAAATGTCCCGAGTGCCCCAAAGTATTTGCGGTGGAGATTAAACTTCAATATCATATGAAAATACATAGTGACCAACGACCCTTTGCTTGTGACGAGTGCCCTTATCGAGCCAAATGTCCCACGACCCTCAAGGGTCACAAATCAAACATACACAATGGCGACCCCAAGGAGCCCCAAGTTAAATGTGATGAATGTCCACGTTATGTCAAAAATGAAAGGTATTTGTACGCTCATAAACTGAGTATGCACCGCCCGGAGAGCCGTGAAAAGTATCAGAAAAGGCAAGAACTTCGCAAGGCAAAGTACAAGGAAAAGAGGGTCAATGTCCCTCCTCTCGTGACCTTTTGTGAGGATTGTAACGTCGAATTTTTCTCCAGATCGTCTTTATTGACTCATCGGCAAAAATTTCATGGAGACAACACAGGGAAGGAGTTTGGCTGTGAGAAATGTGGAAAATATTTCACCTGTATGCATAACTTAAATGTACACATTAAGAAAGTGCACTCCGACCTGAGGTCAGTCTATTTAATTTAATTAAAAATGTAAAGAGGAATAAAATTGAAGAAATTCATTTATATTTGTTTCAGGCCCTTCATGTGTGACCAATGTGGTAAAGTTAATTTAATCATTTTATTTATGAAGACAATTTATTAATATTTAATTGTGGCTTCACAGGGAAAGCATTTAAAACCTCCAGTAGTTTAAGGACTCACAAAGATCTCGTGCACACAGAAGATGGGAGAGAGAGGTACGCCCATTTAAATTTTAATGGAATGTTTAATTTAATTTGTCAGTAATTAAAAATCATCTTTGTATTTTTGTCTCTTTTAATCGGCAGGTTTAACCAAAAAGCGCGAGAACGAACTCAACGGCTCAAACTAATAGCAAGTCAATTGGCTTCCGTTCATAATCCTAATTAAAAGTATAATTTTATTAATTATTTCTAAATACATCTGAAATGCATAGTAATGATTATTATTGTTTTAAATAGGAAACCGATTAATTTATGGGCTGTATTTTTTCTTGTCCATGAAAAGTTTTTATTTGTCCCTGAAAACAGTGTCCATAAAATATTTTCTCTTGTCCATGAAATGTTTTTTGTCCACGAGTTTTTCAATTCTTCTAAGGCTACTTGATGCTCCAGTGAGATGTTTTCATGTTGTGATATTTATGGCACCCTTGACGAACTAGCTTTTAAAATAAAGTGACTGTACGTATAATGCAAAAAATCAATGCTTTCAAATAGTTAATGTAGCAATTCAGCAAATAATTTAGACAAGTTTATTATTAATAATTAATTATTAATTAAAAATCAAATGAATTATTCTATCAGTCATCCTACAATGCTTGAGAAACTTTTTTTGGACGGCCTGGGCGTCTCAGAGATTTTGAGCCATTTGTCTTGATTCTCCACAAACTTAATTGCTTCTTCCTTGTTTTGAAATCTATGGGCAGATACCAAAAAATTGGTTGCATTTTTTGTTTTTTTTGAAGTCGATGGACCGTTGGACTCATTCTCTCTGATGACAAAAAAATCATAATTTAAATTTAATTTAAAATCTTCATTTAATCTAAAATTTTAATTTAAAAATAAAAGTTTCAATCATTTAACTTTAATTTTTCAAAGGTTTTTGTATTATTTTTAATTACGTGGTGGATAAAATCATAAATGTAATCTTTTTTTAACTTCAATTTTTGAACAAAAATTCAAAAACATAATGTTTTAACAAATTATCACGTGCTCTTTTATTTAATGAAAAATAGAAATTTAAATTACGTTTGATGAAGGAGCTGGACTTGTGCACTAATTGGAAGTATACATCAAAATCTTCTTCGTCAGAGCTACTCCATGAAAGCATCCCAATTTTGTAGTCACACATTGTACAAAATGTCCAGAAAATATTTTAAAAATTTCAATAGCAATTAAATAAAAGTAATAAGTTCTTCTATTCTCAGAGTTTGTGTCAATTCTGAATGAAAAGTTTGGTCATGAGTTGGAGAATTAACTTTTCAAAACTTTACAAGCTATCTTTGATTTTTATTTTAACTCTTCGTCCTATGGAAACAAAGTCTATTGGACTTAACGAAAAGGGACCATTAAAAGGGATGAAGATTAGGGCTCAGAATGCATTGTAATTCACAACACTGCGATAAGCAGCTGAAAATACCTTTGACAAAAAATAGTCCTTTGTCTACAAATGACAAAAATGTGTGTTTACACATGAATCACATGACAAATTACTCATGGACAAGAAAAAGTACATCATGGACAGTATAAAACTTTTCATGGGCAAAACCATGCGTTTAAATATTTTCAACTTCATGGACAAGAAAAAACATTTCATGGACAAAAAGAAATTAAGTCTAATTTATACGATTTATAAGCAGTGAGTTAATAGGAAATGTTTTTATATTTGAAAAAACTTAAATTTTAATTGGGAATTAAAATAAAAAGTACAAGTAAATCAACCCAAAATTCATTTTATTTGGAGAATTTATTTAATTTTATTGTCGTCTTTCGGTACAGTCAAAATAAAACGAAATCTCAATTGAATGTGCACTTAATTGTCATGAGTGTAATTTTAAATCCATGACAGTCAACAATTGTCAAGAATCCTATTTATTTTTAAAGTTAACAAAAAATTTCACTTAAATATGAGAGAGGTAGCCAGGCTAAATCATAATTAATTTTTAAATTGACTTTAATTGGTGACTAATTAAAATTAAAGTATATTTTCGATGGCAAGTCCTATCGAAGCTGTGCCCAAAATCTGTGGTTGGAAAAAACTAAGAAGTGTCGGTGGAAATTCTAATTTTGTAGGTCAATTTGAGTAATTAAAAAGTGTGGGTCAATTTCTTAGTTCTGTGGATGAAAAACCGAATTCTGTGGGGTAAAAATGTGTCGGAAAAAATTAATATCTGACCTAATTCTGTCACCCGGAAAAATTAGAACCCATATTAAAGGTCGTGTCAGTTTTGTATGTCTCATAATAATATTAAATTTCAAAACAACATTTAAAGTCATTTATAATTACAATTAAAACCAATTGTTGGACAATAGTTATAGTCCAATTGATAAACCAATTGTTTATTTTATTTAAATATCAATTTAAAAAAACTAGCAACCATTTCGTATAATGTACAAACCCCAAGTCATTTAATATGACAACAATTTATTTTTAAGTGTCTTCTCTATTACAATTATTTGGAAACGAGAGTTAAATATGTTCAAATATCAATTATATTTTACTATCTTAATTCTAAGATCTATCCTTATTAAGGTCATTTATCTTTATTTATTCAAATCTTTAAATTATTTATTAACCGCGTTTAACCTCATCAGTTGATCTCCATCGAAAAAAATAAAGCAAGCGCTTAAAATTAATGAAACTTTTTCATTTTATTTTAATGGGTCGTAAACTTGAGTTGAAGACAATTTGTAGTCTCAATTAAAATTGAGTTTCTTCTGACAAGGGACGAGTTTTAAAATGACAAAGAAACTGAATGGAATTTAAGATGGCGTTTCTTTTGTTGTATTCAATTGTAGTTAAATTGGCAGTGGATAAATGAGTACCATTACCATCAATCACATGACTCCCGCTTGAGACTCTCTCAAGCGTTTAAATGGGAATCAGAAGAATTAATTTATTTGGTCAACACCAAGGGATGTAAAATATTTGACATGAATCCTTGGGACTGTCAGGTCAAGCACTATTGAAACTACCCCAAACTTCCCTCTTGCTCCTCCCCTTGGATTGTTCAAACGTCCAATCAGGTACACATTCACAAAAAAAAAAATTTCAAAAATTTGTTTTTTACCCGCGCTTTTCAGTAGATTTAAAAAATAAATTGAAAGGGCCAAAAAATCTTTAATATCTTCAAAAATCATTGAAAATCCCGCCCTATTCCATAATGTCACACGTATACGGGTCATCCCATTGAATTGAATTTATTCAGCTTTGTGGTTGTCAAGGTTTGCGATTTAACATGAAGTTCATACGACCTTATTGATGTTACAAGTTTATATACAAATATTGTAAATTATCAATACATGAGAATTTCGGCCCTACTGGTTTACTTAATATAAACTTCTATGTATATTTAAGATACGTTTGTATATTGACATCCTGGGTAAGCTTAACAAAAACATTTTCAGGAAAGATATAGAGAGCGGAAGAAAATTCAAATAAAGTAAAGCCTTAACTACAAGTACCGTGGTACTCTCGGTGGATAAAGTCGAGGGTTTTAGGACCAATCCCAACACCTTAATGTTTTAACAATATGTTAACCAATAATACGAATAACAAGAGTGTAATGTTACAGGTGTAATGTTACACACGCAATTGTGACAAGCGTAATGTTACAAGCGTAATGTTCTGTTAACAAATATTACAATAAGAATTTGAGTTGGTACTTCACGACTTGTTGCCGAAGCTAACTATCACCCAGCGGAGATGATAGGAACTTCAAAGAGAGAGGTCTAATTAGAATAATTAAAACAGATGGAATGTTTATTGTATATTGTCGAATTTAATGACTGGAGTCCAATTTACACAACACAGCACCTTAGTTAATTTCACAGGTAATGTCAGATAGATGCTGATGACTTTGTGACCTTAAGCCAGAGAGAGAATTTGATGGGTAGTTGAATTTTCCATTAGGATGAGGTCGTAGTCGTTTTGTACTTCCACTCCTCCACAAGGGTCAACTGAGGTCAGTTAAGGCGGGTCCTCCAATGCTATGCCATGTGCCTCTCCTTCTAGTACGAGTCGTACAGAGATCCAGAATCCAAAGCTTGATCCTTTAACTTCGGCGTGGGTTGGCTTGATGTTGATGTAATGGTGGCTTGAATAGGTTTTGGAAGGGCCATGCCGTGCATGGGTAAAAATGTCAAATTAAGAACCAAGATGAAGAAAAACAAACGGATTTCACTGTAAACTTAAAACTAGTAACGTCCTAGGACAAAAAAACTAACAAAAAGTGTAATTAAGACTAAAACCTACTAAAAACAGATTAATTGTGGAGAGCGAAAAAACTTAGTACCTCTCTTTGAAGTTCCCGGCAGCCGTCCATACGGGTCATCCCATTAGGTGGCGCGGTATGTTCAAATAAACGAAAGAAATTCATTTTTGTGTTCAATTTTTAGAGGCTCAAAGTTTGATCAGATATTGTCGAATATTTTGTCAATAAATCGAGGACATTTCGATGTTTCCGTGAAATTGAGCACATTCACCAGAAGCTTGACAACTACACCAGCAAGGCTGATAAATTGATCAAGTAACTATTTGAATTTTAATTTGCAAATAAATGTCGCTAGCTATTTTCATTTTGTTTAGGATAAGCGACCAATGTCAACGAATTCCAAATGATTCAACTCGAGGGATTAAAATGCCAACGCCATTAATCCAAATTGAATGTCATGATAAATTCGCCAAGCGCACCATCTATGATGTCAAATATGCTGTTTTCCCCTTGGAAAAGCAATCAAGTTCTACCCGCGCAAAATTAAAATTCTGGACCAAAAAAATTGAAAAAGACAATGCGACCATGTTGCGTGACCACAAAAATGGGTCTTGGCCCGTTGTTTCTGTGCTACCAAATATTTTAATAATTGGCATCGACTTCACTTCGCGCCTTAATCTGCACCGCTCTCTCCCTCTAACGAAAAAATTTCTGATTGAAAATAATTTCATTGAAATGCTTGGCTACACAAAAGTTGGACTGAACACATTTCCCAATATAATGGCCTCAATGAGTGGAATGCCCGCAGATAATTGGCCATGTTGGAAATTGCGACCAAATTCAACTAAACAATTGGGATCCTTTGATCTTTGCCCTTTAATTTGGCGTAATTTTAGGAAAATAAATTACGTGACCAGTTTTGTTGAAGATTATTCATCCATTGCCATGTTTAACTACAATAAAATTTGATTTGTGCGCCAGCCAACAGATTACTATGGGCGCCCAATATTTTTGGCCCTGTCCAAACTATCGAAAAAAAAGCGCGAGAGAGGGTGCTTGAGTGGGATGTGTGAAACGGATTTTATTTTGAAAAATATTAAACAATTTGTAGAAATGATGACCACCAACTCCATTAAAATTCCCTTTTTTTCTCAATTGGTTTACTAGTGTCGCCCACCATCATTTCAGTGGTTTGGCCCCCTATAATTTAACAATGAAGCGGTTTTTTAAACGAATTTTGAAAATGGCGGGTAACAACACTTATATTTTTTTTATAAGTGATCATGGACAAAGATTTGGTGAATTTCGTAACACCCGCATAGGGTACTATGAAGTTAGTCTCCCCTTCTTTTTTGTCAGAGCGCCCCCTAGTGTTCAACAAAGTCATCCGGAATTTATATATAATTTGAACGTCAACAGCAAAAGGTTAACGACCCCACTGGATTTTCATGCGACTTTGGAAGACCTTCTCAAAATCTCAACCAAAATTTTAAACCCGCGCGCCCAGTTTAACTTCACTCATGGTAATTGGGAAAAGGGCAGGAAAAGGAGCGCCTTCTCTTTTTTTGAGGAAATTCCAGAAAATCGAACTTGTGCGCAATCTCACATACCACGTTACTTTTGTCGATATGACTTCAATCCGACTACTTTGTCACAAATTGATAAAACTGACCCAAATTTCGGGGTGGAGTTAGGGCAGTTTTTAGTCGACAAAATGAATAGAGCAATAAAAAAAGAGATCAATTTGAAGAGTCGAATTTGTGCCCACATTAAATTGAAACACGTTTTGTACGTTACGGAAAAACCGAAAGAGGAGGGAAATTCAAAATTTAAAGACTTTGTGGTGGGAATTGAAGTCAAGCCAAAAGGAATTCATTTTGCTGGTCAAGTGAGACTTTCCATGAATACAGGATCTGACCTCAAAGGGCGGATGGAATTGTTGGGTCAAGTGACTAGTATTAGTCGTTATGACTATTATCATGATTGCGCCAAGGGCTACCAAAATCAAGAATATTGCCTTTGTCTCAGTATCATCAATCCCTCCACCACCACCACCACTACAAAATCCCCACAAACAAAATTAAGGTCGACGAGTCCCCGCGGGAAAGATGAAACAAAAAAAAGTACACGAGCATTTACAAAATGGACGGGCACAAATCCTGTGAATTTATTTTCAAAATCTAGAGCTCAAACTTTGACTCGTACTTCAAAATCAAGAATTGTGACTGTGACGTCACCAGCTGAATCAAAGCGTGGAGTTTTAACAACGCAAAAAATTGTGACGGCCGTCACAAGTTTTTTGAAAACTGCCGCTGTCACCACCACCAAACGAATGACCCTCACAAGTAAAAATACCAAACGAAAACACAAAGAAAAAAATAAAAAATTGTCGTTTACAAGCACTACAGTCCAGAGACTAAATGATGCGACATCAACAAAGTCAATTACCACAAAAAAAAGACGGCACATTATTATAAAATGAAGCGGGATATTTAACTTTAATTATATTTTTTTGCATTTAATTTCAATTTATCAAATCATTTAAATATGTAAATGTCAATAAATTAATTCATACAAAAACGTTGTTCATATTTTAAGGACAATTTTTGAATCACATTTAATAATTAAATTAGGAAAATTACATTGAAAAATTTCTCGAAACCGGCGAGTGAGAAAAAAATTTCTCGATTTCGAGAAATCGAGAAAATCAACAAACCTCACCGCACATGAGACGTTTCTTATACTTGAGGAGAACAATACTTTTGTAATTGTATGACATGGCGGGTTGACCCCCCACTATTTTGTCTTTTTCTGCCAATCGATTCAAGTATTTGAGCAGGGCCTCGGGCGCGGAGTGCCCAATATTAAATCCTTTTTGAGGTACTTAAAACATTAAAATGTTGTCATAGTTGAAGAATAAATTTGAACTTGTAGAATTACATGAAATAGAACAGTAAAAAAATTGATAAAAAAATGGAGAAGATGAATCTGATGACGTCATTATGTGAGGAATCATGATGGTCAATCATGTGTCAATGATGCTTCATTGACTCATCATTTAAGAAAAACAAGTCTCAGGTTTCAGACTTAGTCATAAAATCAAGTTTGTTTATCAAAAAAAGTGACTAAATGAATTGAAGCTGTTTTTCAGCTTTAAGCTGACAGCTTAATCTCCATGTTTTTAGTTTCCATTGCAATTTTACAAAAATAACTTTGAACTTTGAACTTTGCCAGAGTTTGCACAGGGATTCTACATGGCAATTTTGGATGACAAATTGAGTCGTCTGTCATGTCCAACTGGTCAGTGGCGTAACCACGACCGAGTTTTTAGGGTTTGATCCCCCCCCCCTAAACTTTTCGGGTTTACACTAGATAAAATGGCAAATTTTCAAAAAAAAATTTACACTAGATAAAATGGCAAATTTTCAAAAAAAAAATTTACACTAGATAAAAATCGACTTTTCACTCCAATAACCCCTCCCCCCCGTAACTTCAGACCTGGGTACGCCACTGCAACTAGTCATAGCATGACTCAGATGTGGGTATAAAAGATGGGAGCATCTCCAGCATATTTACTAGTCTGCAACAATCGGCTCATTGCAGTTGAATATTTGTTCCGTACAACAAGCTCATCTATCTCTTGAATTGGCTGAGGTAATACAATTTAAATTGATATTCTATAATCATTAATTAAATTTTATAATTGGAAAACTGTTTCATTTGAACATTCTTGACTCCACAGGAAGAGAAGTGACCAAAGAATTGTGGGAAGAAAATGTCAAAACAATTGTCATTGATCATTGTGGCCATGTTGGTAGTCCTTGGTGGACTTGATCAAGTGGCTGGAGGGCCCTTGGCATGTGCGGCTTGTGTCACTGCCTGCTTGTCCAGTACTCTTGTCGGTGGGCCAGTCTCTGCTGCCTACTGTGCTGCTGTCTACTGTGCCTTCCCTTGTGCGGCTCCAACCCCATGACGAGTCACATGAACCAGTGAATCACAACTGACCCTACGACCCCGAAAATTTAAGTTATACAAAATTTATATTATCAAAAGCATTGAGTAGAAGCTTCATTTCGTCTTGAACATTCAGCCATTTTGACTATCATCATGGTTTATTCTAATATTGTACTCTGAAATTGTAAAAATAAAATAAAATAAGCTTAACTAAGTACACCCATGTATGTTTCAATTAAAAGTCGCACCACATGACTCAACTTTTCCCCACATGAGACCTACATGAAAAAACACATGGGGCCGTCCATAAGTGACGGATTGTCATGTGGGTTCATGTGTTCATGGGGGTTGTGGAGACACCCTTCGATTTGGTACAGAATCCCACCGACTCTCCTTCAAATAGTTGGTCAACAAATAACCCATTACCTCCGTCATGAATGTATCCTCAATTTTTCTATTGTGAGCATTATTATAAAATGAAACGGCGGGATATTTAACTTTAATTATTTTTTTTGCATTTAATTTCAATTACCAAATCATTTAAATATGTCAATGTCAATACACTAATTCATACACAAACTTTGACCATATTTGAATCACAATTTTTGAATCACATTTAATTGGTCTTACCTGTAATTTAATTAGCGGGACCAATCATTTTTACTTTTAAATTCCGTAAATTCCTTCCAATTAACTTTGAGGGTCCGTCCAATAAACAATTTATTTTTGACACACCTGGAAGATAGATTTAAAAATATAATTAAATAATAATTACATAAATTAATTTATATTGTCTCACTTCAATGAGGTCAATGGCCTCAAGAACCGGAAGCGGAGGAGGGCATCCTCGAAACAAGAAATGAGATAAATTTCTGTTGTTTGTCTTTGTAGAATTGTACTACTCAGCATTTTCTATTTTAAAAACAATTTTTAATTGCAATTAATTTAATTTAATTAATGTTGTACTTGAATGTCAGTGATGGTGACGGCCACAATTAAATTGAAGAGAACAATGGCACCGAGGACGGTGAAGAGGAGGAAAGTTAATTGAGAGACGATTGGAGATGAATTGTGGGCATGTTCATCATAAATGGTGTCCCGATATTCAATCTCTCCAGTTAACATTACAAGTGTCTTAATTATCCCCCGTACAAACCCAAACTTTTCATCCTAATTAAATTATTAATTTTAATTGTCTTGACTCAAAATGATTAAATTCTGTTCTTACATTTGGAAATAAAATATTAAAGGCAGACGTAAAGGCGATAATGATCGGAGCATAGAATGCCAATATTTTGGAGGTTTCTATCAAAACCTACAATTAAATTATGTATTTAATTACAATTAACATTTAACTTAATTGGCAATTTGTTAAAACTTTTATTTTGTTACCTTTGTCAAAAGATACATGTATTTTCCAACATGGGGCAGTTTACCAAAATCCACAAAAATGAAGCCCCAGTACATGAACAGGACAATCTAAAAAAAATTCAATTTTTACCGCCAATTTCAATTTTGGTAAAATTTCCAAGAGTTACTTACAGACGCAAAACCAAAAATGAATTCGGGGTGATTGGACAACAATTGAAATTCGCCAATGACGACGACCCCAACGTAGCTGACAATGTGACCCCATTGGACGTAATTGAGCCAAAAGGTCAAATATGTTGAGAGGCCGTCATGAATCATGACAAAAATTTCTTTGATGACAAATAAAATCAACATTATCAAAAGAATTGTGTACGTTGTGGCCACGAGGTAGTTTGAGTATTCAAAATAACCGCCAAACCAGGGTTCTACATTTTCAAATCAAATTTTCAAAAGGCGCCTTGAATCTTTGTTTTAGAAAATTTATACCGTAAGCATGACTTCTGTGAAGACGATTAAAATATGTTCCATAGAGAAAAGTCACTCGAGTGGTGAACACGATTCCGGCTAAAATCTGCCAAAATTCAAAATGGACGTCGTAGGTCATTGAACTTTAATTAAAATTATGTCAATTAAAATTTTAAATATGTTTTGAGTTAACCTCAATGAGAAGCCAAGCATACAAGAATTTTTCAAATTTTCTCCATTTTTCAGCTACAAAAACACGAACGACGACATGAGTAAAAATTTCAGCTTTCACGGGATTTGGCGCAGAGTTTAAAATTTTTTGTAAAAAATAAGTTTCTTCTTCCAACTCCATTTTCAATGGTAAAAGCGGGACATTTGGAACAGCTTCAGATTGCTCTATTTTATTTTTTGGCGGCATTTTAATGGACGTTGAACCAACTTTCCCTGTGATGAATCTTTAGAATATTTTAAAATTAAATATTGAAATATTTAATTACAATTAAACTTACACAAAATCTAGAACATAATCTTGGCAGCTTTCTCCATACTTTTTTGATGTCGTGTCAAGAAGGGAAAGTCCCCAAACTTTTTTGATACAATTGTCCATCAATTTTGGGACTGTTGAAGGTATCAAATCGTAAATGAGAGTCAGTAATCGTACAAATTCTTCGTGACGTGACCTGAAATACAATTTTTTAAATTATGCATTTTTTAGCAACATATTCGGCAATGTTTCCCAACCCCATCTTCTCATTATTGGAAACATTTCCCAATCTTTTCTTGTTTCAAAACTCCTTAATTTCACAAACGATTAGCATTTTTGATAGAAAAAGTTGACACCATTTTTAAAAGCGCGGGTAGATTTAATTTAAATTTACTCATCCTTCTCCAGATGGGCCAGAGTAGGATACTGAAGTAACTGCACCAGTTCGAGGGCCTTCAACTCTATGGCCATTTCCAAGGCCGTCATCCCACCGGCGCATTTTCTTCCCACTGAAATGTGTTCCGATTTCAAAAGAAGCGCCACACACTTGACGCATTGAACTTGATTCGTTTCGTCTATATTTCATTGTCAAAAGTTAATTTAAATATTTTAAATAATTAAATTAAACTTACACAAAGAGACTGCTTGGTGAAGCGGGCTATTCAAAAATTCCAAGTCTTTTTTCGGAGCTTCGAAATCAGTCTCCGTGAATTTTGCCGCCGTTTCTAATTTCATAAATTGTTCCAAAATTTCTACGTCCAATCCCATCACAGCCATATCCAACACTGTCGCGCCATCTATATTAAAAAATATTTAATACAGAAATATTTTTGAAAACTCCCGCCAACTTACTTTTGTTCCTTGAAGTCAATAATTCTTTCATCTGGACGGATTCCAAATGATCCACCACGTAAGCCACAAATTCCAGTGACCTCACCGGGTAATCTTTTCCTACATTTATAATGACCGTTAAAAATTTAAATAGCGCCAATTTTAAATTAAAAATCACTGTTTAGAAGCGCCAAGTGTAAAATATTATTTTGACTAAAATCCCCGCTAGTGACTCTCAAGAATTTCACGTCCTTGACAATTCGTTTGAAACACATCAAATTCACTTTTTTTCCCGCCACCAGTAATGGCGTCTCTCCATCTATAAAAAAACAAATTGAATTTTTTCCGCCTCTTGTAAAAATTGGAAGAACAAACTTTTATTTCTTCCCGCCAAAAGTATTTGGATATTAGTAGCAGATAAATGACCAATTAAAAATTTAATTGACTTGAGATTGGCTTCACCTGAAAAAATGGAAATGATTCAAAATTTTAAAAAATATTTAAACTACAATTAAAAATTTGAAATTTTACTAGATGACTCCATCAACAAATGGAGGACATTGTCGCCCTCTTTGGTTTTACAATTGAGACTAATTCCCTTGTCAAATAAAAGCTGGAGCATGGGATAAGACCCAAAAGCAGCGGCTTGTACAACCGCCGACGATAAATTGAATGGCTCCTCTCCCTTCTTTTGAGATTGGCGGGTGGTTATCGTAATCAATTTGTTCATTAAATTGGCGGGAGCGAAATGATCTACAAATTTAAAATTGTGAATATTTCCGCCATTTTTGAACCACAAAACTAGACTATGAAAACTTGCCTCTGGCCAAGTAATCGATGGAATTTTTATCCTTGTCATTTCGTATCCTTGGGTCTCCATTTTTGTCAGTGCATAAATTGAGTAAAAAATAATTTTTATGTTTGGCGGCATAAGTCATGGGAGTATTGCCAAGGATGTCTTGAATATTTGACAAGGGCACCCGATTTTCTTTTTGACCCTTTGTAGAATTTTGTTTGGCGTCCAATTCAAATATTTTGTGAATGAGACATGTTTTGTGGAATGGCATGCCCTCTATTAAAATTTAAATTATTATCATAATTAAAAATAATTAAAAAATAATTTACCAAAAAAATTAGCCAAGTGTAGGGGAGTTTGATTCCAATTTGTGAATGGTTTGCGCACATGTGTTGGATTTTGTTCTAGTAAATTTAAAATTTGCGCCAAATTGGAAATTTGAAAACATTTTCCTTCTGGGTAATAAATTAATTCTGGTACATTTAGTCCCTGCCCAGTTCTCTCACTTGTGGATTGAATTGTACTCATTTTTACTAGGCAAAGTTAATTGCATGAGTTGAAAATTAAATGTAGTTTGGCAGTTTAAAATATTTTAGAAAAATTAAAGTTTTTGTGTGAGACAGGGAACATGTTGACACAAATGTGCCAATTTTGTGTTGTCTTATCTCTTTCCTGTCTCCCGTCATGAGGTCACATGAGGTGTGAACAATAAACATTTTGCGTGACAACAACAAAGATAATTGTTTACCATATCTAAACTTAAAGTTACATGACCAAAATATCTTTCAACTTGAGAATTTGTTTAAATTAAATTATTTTGAGGAACTTAAAATTTAAATGGGACAATTAAATTAAGAAGAAATTTAAACGACATGCCAGTCCACAGTGCGGCCAAATGGAAATTAATCCCCCAAAAATTGACCAGGGGAAGTTGAATGGACTGTAGTTCATTCCTCCAGTTTTGGGAATTAAATCTGGGCCATTTTCAACGATAGAGAGGGCGTCGACCCCAATTTTTGTGGATTTTGGGTTCAATCAAATTGTCTCCCTTCTTCTCACATTCTAATGCCAGTTTAATTGTCTCAAAATTTAGGGGCAATAATTCCAATCTGATGCCTCATTGGCCTCATGTTACAGGAGCCAATGGAGCCACTGATAGGGTGGGCCATTTTACGGTGGTCCGTGACAAAAATGGCCACAATACAAGACAAGGTGGTCAATAAGTGTGATGAATTTAGTTGGAGCGCTCTAATTACAATTATTGCTGAACATAATTTGGGTTTAATTTATTAAATATTTTATTACATTCAGTCATCCAAGTAAGTTCCACATCATTGCATTGGTTCCAAATAAAAATTCCTGTCCCCTTCTCATGGAATGTGTCCTCGAAAAAGGTACCAAATTTTCATAAAAATAAACTTCAACTTTGGCATTATAATTGCATAGGAAGGGCGGCAAAAAATAATTTAAAGGTGCCACCTATTCCAACTTGTCCATCCTACAAGAAAATGTTGGAGGGTCATTTTCAAACTTTTTGTTGGACAAGGTCACACGCTACTTCCTGCTCCTTCAAAACGCCCCCCGGAAATTTCTTTTCATTTTCGTTTTTATTTACCAAATGAAACATTTTTTTACAATCATTGTAACAGAGTCTAAAGACAATGGCTGCCACTTGGCGTTACATTCTCCCCATCTTGAGATTTTTATTTTTTTGTCTCTCCTCCATTCCCTTTGTCCAAGGGACGATAGAGCCCTCAAAGGACAAATTAATTAAAAATGTAAATTTAATTCCGCTCATTCATGAAATTGGCGGGTGTTACATTGACCTTTTGCCTTTCGCCCCACTTTTCGACTGCGCTTATCTCACCACCCCCATCCTCATCACTATTCCACAGGCCGGGAAAGTGAGCCAAAAATTTAGACATCCCATGCAAAGAAGGGACACCGTTATAAATGGCACCCGCTACGCCCACCACTTCGTCACTATTGGCCTCTTGCCCTCAGCCTGGGGCTCAGGGTACACTCCCCGATTCCATGCCATTTTTACTCAAGACAAAAACTCTATGGTCGATATCTCTCCACGGCCCCCTTGCGCTGTCATTTTCATTCAAGTGGATGAAACTTGTCAAGAGTCTTGTGAGCTTGTGGGATTTCAAATAAATTTGAAAGTTTTTTGCCCCTCCTTTATTTTACTGTAGATCGTCCGCTATTCGTTCTGACGTTGAGAGAATTCAAAATAATTAGAATTAAATGTGAATTTAAATTTGAAAATGGATTTTACGTTCATTTTGACACGAACGTCAAATTGGAAGAAAATAATTTACGTTTAATTTTTGATGAGGACCTGACCCCGCATCATTTTACTTGCCCCAGTGGGGATTTGTGTTACCACAAAAT
>JAQIVZ010002437.1:0-20891 GCA_034700945.1 Arrhopalites spinosus
AGTCATAAAGGTCAAGCGGGAGGTCAATAATTTTTTTTGATGGTCATGTCATGTTTAAGTAGTCAAGGTCTATATGTGGACCAACCAATAGGGCTCAAAAGTCTGGGAAAAGTGACCAAGAAAAACACTCGCTTCCCGGACTCGAAATCATGCTCGTCAAGTAGCAAGAAAGAGTTCGCTCCTCTAGCCACTACGCTACGAAAGTAATTTCCAGTTGAAAGATCAATAAAACCTTATATGCTACAATGACCAAAACATCGAACTTTGACCCAGAATTCCTCGGAATTTCCTCGGTATATTGAAATCCAATGGCACCATAGTCATGGGACCAATTTTTGAATTTCAATTGGTTTTTTATGGAAACGAATGGAACAACTGGGATCATGATAATTCGCTTTAATTCAGTTGGGTAAAAAACGATGTCCTAAGCATCTTTTGTAACTCGAAAAAAGTTGGCGACCCTCCTTTTGACCTCTAAAGGTCATTTCTTGTATGGCCCTTTACCGGTGACCCCTGTAAACCTAAAATTCTGAAAAAATTCAAATGCAGAGGCGAGACCAAGTTGAACAATATTGCTTTCGGGGTCATATTTAAAAAGTCAATTTTGTGACCTCTGGGCCACGTCAAAGTTTTAATTGGGATCTGGTTGACCCCGGAAGGTCACATATGATTCGACATGAATAAAAACCTTTTCCCTATAATGTTAGCTACAACTGTTAGTTTTTTCAGAATTTTCCACCAGGAGGCGGCTATATTATAAGGCCTTTACTAAAGTGACCCCTGGAAGTCATACAAAGGGTCAATAAATTATTTCGTGTCACTAGGAATGTTAATGAGGTCCCAATAGTGCTTTTTAGATGTCCAGCTTATTTTTGAAATCGAAAATTATATTGTTTTGGGATGTTTGAAATTGTCAAAACAAATCATATAGCTGGCAGCGGAAACCCGGCATTTTGGCGGGTTGGTCATATGGTAAAAATTTGCTCCGGTCATGGACCTCGTCCATACCAAGTTTCAAAATTTTTCATTGAGTGGTTTGTTTCTGCCGAATTTTTCAAGTTGCCAATTTTTGGCGTAAAATGAATCACGTCAAACCTCCTGGCGGGTTTTCAACCTCCAACTTTTTTTTAAATGGCACAAATACATGTAGTTTGATCTGCTCTACAACTCTTTACCCTTATCATTCAATTTGAATGCCTCTGCTTTTTGACAGAAAACAGGGAAAATACTGTTTTCGATAACTTTAACGCCGTCTGGCGGGCAGGTCAATTTTTATCGGTCAATAAATCGGTCAGATTCGTGATCAGCACCGTCGAATACCCTTTTTCACCCCGTTTCCGAAACGACTTAACGAAATTTTTCCGGGCTCAAAAAGGGCCACTAATCGATATGGTCCTTTGAATTCCTTTTTTGTAAAAATATTTCAACTAAAAATGGCCCGATATTTGGGAGGACATCAAAAGTTGGTGGAGCGAGAAAAAATGCTTCAAAAAAACATTTAATTTTGAATTATCTCGCTTTTTCCATTCTCTCATCCCTCGGAATTTATCCCGCGAGATTTCAAGTGTCCACTGGTAAAATTCGGCTTATTCTCACTGGATGGCGTCGCTGGGTGTTTTACGGATGGCTGGCCAATTTTATTGGGTACACTCTGTGGGTGGATGGACGTCTTTTTCAAGCCCTCGTGTTGGGCGAATATGTTAAATTTCATCATCTGGCCATTCACATTGTGATCGCAAGTTTCTACACGTCCATGATATTGTGGGCTGTGGTTCTCTTCATAATTCACCCGGACGTCAACCAAGCTATCTTCAACTCCCTTCAATTTACCGATCAAGGTGAGCGCCAAATTCAATATTTTAACACAATTGTCTCAATTGGTTTTTTGAATTTCAGGTGGTGGCGCCAGGTCGTTTTCCGTACAAGAATTATTTCTCATGTCTCTCCCAATCTCTTTCTTCATAGGTATAGCTCCCGTACTCGCCATTGTTTATTGGTATGACCCCACGTCCCTTGAATTCATCTACTCTGCCTTGCCTTCCATGTGGCGGGATGAAAATGGCGGGATTTTGATTTTCTACGAAACACTCAACCAGATTATTGCTCTGTCCATCGGTTTTTATGGGTTTTTGTCATATTGGCATTTGTGGATCATTGTAGTAACTATTTGGACAGCCGCTTTGAAACACTCAAGTAAGTGACCATTATTTGGGTCATGACCCCTCTTTATTAAAAATTAGGTTCCACGACATAAGGCCGAAAGACATAAGGCCGACGCCGAAAGGCCGAAGGGACATAAGGCCGAATGGAGAAAAGGCCGAAACCAAAAAGGACGAATTTTTTTTAAATTTTGTTTGAAATTAATTGTTGTGTTGTTACAACAAATTAAATCAATTTCCTTAACTCATTTGAAGCTTGTAATCAATTTTTGGATATTAAAATGCCCCGCATGCACCTTTCGGCTGCTTTTATAAACAATGTTTGAAAACTTACCCTCAAGAAAATTAATTTGAGTAATGTAAGTGCTCTTGTAGGAGGCCATTTCTGTCCAATGGAGTCATTTGGGGTACTGCGGCAATAATTAGCCTAACGAATTTGATCTAAGCTTCCTTAAACAATCTCCCACTACCTTCAATTAATAAAATTAATTTGTTGTATTGTTGCAAACAAAATTAAAAAAAATTCGGCCTTTTGGGTTTCGGCCTTATGTCCCTTCGGCCTTTCGGCATCGGCCTTATGGGTGTCGGCCTTGTGTCCTGACATGAAAAATTAATTTGGAATATTCCCAGGTCAAAGGAGTTTCCAGTGGGGAAGATTGGGAAGGAATTTGAGGATGGGCGGAAGTTGGAGCTTTTGTTAAAATTTTTTAATCTCGTCTACTCCACCATTATTTTCACTCAAACAATTTCTCATTGTTGCGTCCACCACGGGCCTCTTCATTGGAATAAAAGTCCTCACCACTTCCGGTCATGCCTTAATTTCTTTCGTTTTCATTGGAGTGGGAACATATTGTGCCCTTGCTTTTGTCATTTTATTCGACAAGGCATTTGCTTTGCCATTCAAGATGGAGGAGTTCAAGGCGGGGATTTTGATGGCCAGTCAGCGCCTCCGATGGGAAGAGAATCGGAAGTTGATGAAGAGGAGGGTGGGCTCGATAGAGAATGTGGGCATAAAAGTGGGTCAATTTCATACTCTTGAACAAATTTCCACTCCCAATTTTATTGATTTTGTTACAAAACAAGTCGTGAGTCTCCTTCTCACTTTCAAGTAAAAAATTAGCAGTACTTAATGGGGAATTATTTTGTCAATTTGTGTTTTTACTATAAATTAATTTAGGATTTTAGTCTTTTGAAAAGACCGGTCATAGACCATAGTTCATGGGCAGCCCACAGTCACCAAACAAAATTCGGGTTGAATGGTCTCATAATGAGACCATTGGGTAGCTTTTTAAGTATTTTAAAGTTTTAATTACAATTAATAGAACTAAATGATAATTTAAACCCTAGACCTAATGTAGAATTGTTCCGTCAAGTAAAAGTCAGATGACCCTTTTTTCATTCAAGAACTCAAGGTCATGTCTTTTTATGCTAATTATGATATTTAATTTTGATCCATGATAATTAAATAAATGAATGGTTTTGAATTAAACCGATAAATTAAATATAATAAACTGCTTTTACTTTACTGATTGTTAACTACCCTGGAGCTTTTCTATATAGTCTTGATTACTTTCTCCAGCTAAATTTAATTATAAATTCAGTAAAAATTAAAAGGTCTTTAGATACGAGAAAGTTGTAAATAATTATTTAGACAATCGTCAACGTAGGAATTTTATTATTACTAAACTTAATTTATAATCATCATTTACACTAATTTTAATTTAATTAAATAGTCCATTAAATTATCAATTAATTAAAAATGCCAATTTCTTTTTCCTTTATCCTCCCGCCAATAAAATGCTTGATGTAAACTGTGTTGAAAATTAGTAAATGTGGGTTTAACTTGTCAATTAAAACTCCATCAATAAAATTACGACAACCCCTCAAGTCAAGAGCCTTTAAAATCCTTGAAACCTTGAAAAAAAATTTGTCGTGTGTATTTACAAAATTATAAATGTTAATGTGTCTAAATTTATATTTAATCTTATCTAATATTTAAATTATGTACCTACTCTTCGCCATTGCAAAATTAAAGAGGATTTCAATTTAGACTAAATTGACATTTAAAATTATTTCACGTACCAAACAAGGTCAAACTTTTATCCTTTAATCAGTTAAAAATTGATAAAAAATAATTCCCCTGAACAACTTTTCTCAGAATTTGTCCCTTCAACATTTTTTAACATTAAATTCATGGAACCATAATTAAATTTAACATTTTGCTCCAGTGTACAAAAATTAAGTTTTAACTTAATTTTGAAATAAAAATTTTTTCAAAATTTGAAAAGTACAAAAAGAAATTAAGCCCAAATTAACTTTCCATTAGATTAAAGGTAAGTTCATGGCAAATATTATTTAAATAGCCACATGGCCATTTAAAACATTAAAAAATAAATTGAAAATTACAGAAATGAGTGACAATTGGCAACTAAAAAAGAGGATAGATGACCCCCGACCAATGAGAGGCTATGAGAGTCCTCCAGAGGATGAATTCATTGACCAAGACATTTTCCGCATGGACACCCCCGTTCGAGCCAAACATCGACCTCAAGGTCAAACCCATCGAATCGATCGTGGAGAAGGGGAATCCGTTCGAAGATCTGAGGCAGCCGAGCGCCTTGAGCGGAAGGACATTCAACTAAAGCAAAAAGAGGAAGCCCTTCACTATAAAGAGGAGGCTCTGCGTGGTAGAGAAAGAGAAATCATGCGCCGTGAGTACACGGTCAAGAAGAAAGAGGAGGAGCTTGTTTTCAAAGAGGAGGAGCGAAGGAAATTAGAGCGGGATGGAGCTCGAAAAGAGCAACTGCTCAAACAGAAAGAAGGGGACATTCGAAATCGAGAGGAAGTGATTCGAAGTAGAGAAGAAGTGGTACGAAAAAGGGAAATGATGCTAGCGGAAGTACGAACACCCCCACGAGAGATGACACCACCGAGAAATAATTCCCGACAAGGGAGAATGGGAACACCGAATAGAAATGGTCATGACTACCTTGATGGCTGGAAAATTACACATTAGTCCCACTATTTCATGTCAATTTAGTCAATTTAATAAAAATTATGGTACAAATCAAAATTCAGTTTTTCTCGGAATATTATTTGAATCCCCAGCCCGCTCTCATGACATTAAATAAAATTCAATTTGTCTACTGTAGGTCCTTCCAAATATTTCTAATTATTTTAATCAATTTTAATTATAATAACATAGAATTGACAGTAGACTGAAATAAAGTGAATTTTGTAGATTAATTATTAAATATAATAATTTTGACATTTAATTGGTCACTGCTAAACAAAATCAAAGAAGAAGTTCTACATGTGATGAAAATAAATTATAATAATATTTTCAAAAAGACAAAAAAAGAATTTTGATACCAACAAAATGAAATTAGTGTAAAATTATATCAAGTTGCAAAAATAATGAGTGCAAAATTGCAACAGAGTTAATTTTCCTCAGTTGTACAGCCAGTCTCAATGGGTTGACCACAAAGATTGTAACTACAAAAAAAATTAATTATACAGTGTTAATTAAGTATATTGTATATTACAACTTTAATTGAACTAAAATAATAAATATTTAAATATTACGTACAATTTCTCTTCAAAGGAGAGACAAACTTTGAGCCCTTGAGAATCTCTCATTGGTTGAAATCCGTAAACTCGAGCCACATGAGACATGATTTGGAAGCCAGGTGGATGGGGGCGTCAAGTCAGCAACCGGCCCCCAGGTTGCTGAAAACGTCAAGTCAGCCCCCGGAAATAAAACGCGATTCCGTCCTTTTGGGCCAATGTAGTGACCCCAAAATTTGTAGTATTGACCCTTGGGTCATACCCTTATACTACTTTTGAAGAGGTGGCGCCATCTTCATTTGTCTCAAAGTTTTATGCTTTTAGTTGAAAACAATCCCATTTTTTCAAATTCTAAACGGGGGGCTGGCCATATGGGTCAATGTAGTGACGCCATAATTTGCAGTGGTCACCCTTAGGTCATTCTCAAGGACTACTTTTGAGGAGGTCGCGCCACCTTTGTTTGGCTTGAAGTTAAATTAATGTATATGTACATATTTCTATATTTTTACATTCAATGTCGTGATCTTCGGTGATCCTAAAATTAATTAAATTTTAATAAAATTATTATTAAGATAATAAATAATTATTTGGCGCCAATATTTTTCAAAACTCACCGATTTCGATAACCATCGTGAATGTAGTAACGTGAAATGTGGACAATTTGTCGAGTCTCCTCAGGCTCATAAAATTTAAGGCTACCCAAAACAAGGACCATGGACTTGACGGGGAAAGGTGGCACTAAACAATGCGCTGCAGTGAGAACGTGCCTGATTTTATTAATTTAAATTAAAAATTAACATCGCCTTTAAATGTTAATTGAGAATAATTAACTACCACGAGTCAATGAGCGTGCCCATGCAAAGATGATTTTTTTCATCCCCAAAATTCATTTCAATCCGAACCGCCAAGGGATACTCCCCTTTCCTTGTGTAACGCCCACCAACAATTCGGTCACCTGAGGTCGCATACCTCTGAGGGATTTTTATAGGCAATGGTTTGTAATGGAGGGCTATATTTGAATTTTCAAAACTACTTGTTGATTGAATTGAACTGGACACTACAAAAATATTTATGAAATATTTAATTTGATTTATTTAATTTTAAATTAAAATAAATATTTTCTAACGGAATAAACAAAAGAGTTGTAGACTAAAGTGTCGACATTTCTTTTTCTTGCTGGAATTCACTCTGGACATGTTTAGAACATGTAAAACCAAAATAAAATTTAGTGATGGACTCTTTAAACCCTTACAGTTTTCTAAGTAGGATTATTTTTTATTGGCTCATTATTTCAAGCAATAATAAATTAATGGGGAGAAACAATGGCGGGGATTTTTATTGAATATTAAATTGTTTTAGCACGCTCCGTCCCACGTTCTTACTACAAAAGTCAAGCCAATTGAAATTAAATTTTTTTTGTTAACTTCGAAATTTTAAATGATTTTAACTTTTATTATTAAAACGGCTTTTAGAAATAAAATTATTTTCTTTCGTTTCGTTTTATGCAAGAAAAATGAACGGAAAAAAACCTTTTTGACAAACGCATGGAATTGTAGACATCCTTACTTTTGAAATGGAGTGGCGGGAGGGGGTTCTAAGATTTTGAGTCACAAGACAGATAGGTAAATTCGTCTTGGAAATTTTTTTTTCCCGTCCTAAGCGCGAAAACTTTTTGAATCCGTCTGGGGGGGGGGGGGGAGCAAAACGAATAATTTTTTTTTAATTTTTTAAATTCTGGTTTCAATTGTAATTGCAATTAAATTGCATTATGAGTAAGGATTAAGTCCAGTAACAGGTGGGGGATGTGGATGAAGCTGATGATTTAGTTTTTGTGGTTCAAAAGGTAAGACAAATGTTTAAAAAATTAATTATGATTACTCAGCCGGTAACCAATCAACGATTAGAAAGTATTCAAATATTTCCAAGTGGATTAAATTTAAATGAAACTTTCCCCCATTTGGAGTCTGTCCATTTACATGGGTTACAAGCCTACAATTCGGAGCTCAGCATTTTAAATTATGTTCCCGCCAACTCGTACTATGGTGACTGGTCCCATGTCCACAGTTTGTCAGTGAGGACTCCCCTCATTGGGCCATTCCCAAATTATTTTAAGAGTTTGAATAAATTGATGCCAAATATTCTTCAGTTGAATGTGGAGGGTGTGCATGGATATTTAAATGAGATGATTCCCGCCATTTATCGAGTTTACAAGAATTTGGAGGACTTAACTTTACAAATTAATTTGTGGTCCACGTCCAGTCTCCAATCAGATTCTGCTTTTACGGGAATGTCAGAGAATGCTTGCACTCGTTTGAGGGAGGGGTCTGGCAAGTTTTGGAAGGAGGAGGAAATTGATGACCTCAAAATTAATCCCGCCATTTATGACTTTAAACGTAAATTAAATATATTTTATTCTTTATATTTTAAATTAATGACATTTTTTGATAGCGCAGAGTTAAAGAAATTGACAATTAAATTGAAATTGGAGAATTTTAATCAAAATAACGCCCCGGGCTATCGTCTCATGTCTCACTTGAGTGGACTCTTGGGGTTTCAAAAATTGTCAAAGAAATGTCAAGTCATGATTGTCTATGACCATAAAATTGATGACGGTAATGATTTTATAATATTTCAAATAAGTAAAAAGCTAAATTTTTGAAAATGGCTCAATTAAATATTCCAGCACTCTCATCGCCCCGTATGTGACTCTAGTTCATGAGAAGCGTCAAAATTAATGGAAAAGTAACAAGTCGTTCAAGTACAATTAAAATCCAAAGATAATTAAAAACTAGACAGCTTTTGTAAACATTAAGATCATCAAGGCTCTTTTTTTCTGGAGTCCTTAAAATAAATAAATTGATAAAAATCATTTAAGGTTGTTTAAAAAACTTCTCTTTCTTTTGAACCAATTTCTATTTCCACGATATTATTATTTTATTTAATAAAAGTTTAGAACCATCAAAATAGCTGTAGTCTAAAGTGGCCCTGCGTAGAAAACCTTGGATGAACCCAAATTGGCACGAAAACATTTTTCTGAATTTCAGAAGAAAAAAAATTTCATTTTAATAAATCATTTCGGGAAGGAATTACGAAGAATGGCAGATTCAGCGAAGAATGAAGGTGCTCGTCACCGAAATTTGGTAATTACAATATTTTTATTAACGACATTAATTTAAATTAAATTATTTAATAAGTATGAAATACGTTCCTAAATGTAATTTTTGGCAAAAATAGGTGGTTCAAATCCGAGAAGTGGTTGGAGCATTTAAAGTCATGTTAAGTTGTAATTCTAGTCTACCTCCCCATGTCCTCGTCGACGCAGTAAGTTATTTGTCAATTAAATTTTTCAATATTTAGTATTCCATTATTTTTGCTTAATATTTTATAATATTTATAGTTTGAATCTAGTTAAATATTGTTTATTTAGCTAGAGAATATTTTGATTATGGAAGAGGGCCAAAATGGAAGGCCAGAAAATGTCCAAAAAGAAGTAGAGTCGTGTCAAACAGAAGAATCCTCTACATATGTTGACCTCATGTCAACTCCATCCCAGTCTCCTCCCATCGTCCCTTCAAGTGATGATTTTGATGAAGGTCACCATCAAATGCCTATTGATAGGAAGAAAAAGGTCAAGGGAGGAAGCCAAAACAATTTTAAATTGAGGGACGTTCGTGTGCTCATCACAAAATTAGACGTGGACAAATTCAAGGCTCTCAGTAAGATATTGCTCTTTTAATTAAACATTAAAATTATCATTAAATACTAAATTAATGAATTTATTTACTTGTTAGATCCCAAAATTCGGGTCAATGACGGAGTCAAGGTCAGACGTCAAAATGTTAAATCATCATCATCGTTCCCATCAAGAAAACGGAAGGCAAGGAAAGGTCAAGTCAAGAAGAGAAAAGATCTCCTGACCTCCGATACAAGTTCAAGCGGTGACTCTTCAAATAAATCTTCTGACAGGGAAGTAGACGATGGATTCGTTTTTGTACAACTTCCGGTCAACTCAACGATTTGTGGGTCTCTCCCCACTTCAAACAAGGTCTCCATCATCCCAAATGTCATCGTCACCCGAAAACCAAGTCCGGAATTTTTAAAACAATTGAAAAATAATCAAGATGATGATTACAAGGATTCAGACAATTAAAGTCAAGTTTTTGTAGTTTTTAATGTACTCAGAAAAATATAAATTCAAGTTTGTTAATATTTTTGAATTTTTAATACTCTTTAGGACACAAAAGTATTGTGTTGTGGATTGTGGACAAATTGTCATGTTGTACAATTTGTACAATTTGATTTTTTAATTATTTTAATTATAAACTTTTAATTAGGATCATCATGATAGCAATATTTTACTCTTGGTATGAATTTATTTCTAGTATTTTTTACAATATAAGAGTACTACAAGAATAATAGTTTCAATTTAATGAATTTTAATTATGACAAAAATCAATTATAAGTCGTATATTTAATTGTAGTTTAGCCATGTTTTGGTTAGTTAGTTGACAGTTAATGGGAATATTGCTCAAATCAACTGGCCTAAGTCGGCTGCAATATGCTCGGGGATATTTTAACTGTCTTCTAATGGAAAATAAATTAAAATGTCACACTTCCGTCTCCGTTTAATATGCGTTTTATTTAAGTAAAAGGTTAATTATGCGATTACAATTAAAGTTAAATAAGATTGTGGTATCATTTAATACAAAATAATTTTAATAAAAAATATTCCGTCTAGTCTCCCCTCCTCATTTTATAACATAACGAACAGTGGGAGGAGACACAAGACAAAAGATTACATTGACTCCCGCCACAATTTTGAAAATCAGATCCTTCCAATAAAAACTGTTCAAATGGTGGATGGCCAATGAGAGGGAGATGAGTGTGAGGAGGGCGTAGCCAATGTGCAAATATTGCCAAATCCCATCCGGTGGGCCAAGACGCTAATCAAACCAAAATTAATTTCATTTTCTACTTTGACGGGATTTTTTATTTCAATTTAATTTACATGCATGATCAGGACCCCAAGACACCAAACAGACTGGACAACTGACACGATGACCCCCATGGAAATAGCAGCTATCATTTCCTTCTTACACAGGCCGGGCGGGTCGATTGAGGTCAATGTGGAAGTGTCTTCAAATAAATTTTCTACATCACAATTAACATTTCTAACTATCTCAATTATTAAAATTGAGCACGTAACCAAATAGACGAATCCAATGACCTTTAAAATGAGACAAACAATTATTTCAAATTTTAAATAATTTTAATTGTAGTTTTTAATTGTGACTTACACCGGATGAGATTGCGAGAATGAGATGAATTAATTTGTGTGTCAACTTAATCATGGTCTCTCCAACTTACACGTTAATTAACAGCAATTTTTGCTAAAATTCAGAATTTTGTTTGATATTTTAAATTAAAGTTAATTATTTTCGTGACTACAATTCATGTTTCGTCCTTCGTCATTTTGATGATGAGGAATTTAATGACGCAAACAGGAGGTAAATATGGTTCATTTATCAGGAGATGATTAAACAAAATGGCAACGATATTTGGCAATATTGCCAAAATTGTGGCCATGATTAATTTTTCTTATCTCCCTCCCCTCCATAAATTTTACGAGCTTCGACAAAAATGATTATTTTGTGATTAAATATCCAAATTAAAGTGCGTATTTAAAACTCCAATTCGAGGCGGGTGAATTAAATTTGGTCTCAATTTATTTCTGGAGGAATAAACTCGATAATTAGTTGATTAATTAAAATTAATTGTCCTCGCACCACAGCTCAGTTGACAGCTGACTCGTGTCACATGCCAAACTTTTAATTGTGATTAAAACTAGTAGGGTGGCATTTAAAATGGGGAACAATAAAAAGACTTCAAAGTTCAAATAAGATGAAAAATCATTTAATTTATGGTGTAGGTGTGTATACATGTCAACACAAAGGTCAAGATGTCAAGATTAACTTTTAATCAACTTTCCCATTATTTTTAAATGTGATCTCTGAACTCTTCCATTTAATCACCTGTGCAATGCACTTTCATTTCAAAGGTCACCATTCTTTTTAGATTTTAACTGGATTAACAAAAAAATACTTAATTGTATTTTAGTTTCGGAGGAGGAACATCACCATTAAAATTTTTAATTAAAATTAATTACATAATTTTGTGAAATGCCTTCGACGGCCCTCATCTGTGCCTTTTGCAATTCTTTCCGTTCAAAAAAAGGTAAAAATTCTTTGCAATTTTTTAAAATTTAATTATAATTTAATTTGAAGAATTATAAATTAAGTTGATTGGTTGGTTGTGGGAATAGACGGGGATTATTTTGTGAGTGTGGCCTGTGGCCAAAGTCACATTGTCCATTATTTTTGTATTCGAGAACGTGTCAAACTAATGGGGAGAGACGCTCGGTAAAATTAAAATTCTAACCACAATTAATTTAATTGTATTTTAAATTATTAAAATAATGCTGGGAATTTAATTTGAACTCGGTTTGTAGATGTCCAAAATGTCGGAAGATGATAAATATGAAAAATCTCACCAAAATTTCGGGTGTCTCAATTGTCCAAATCAGTTCAAGGTTAACTATTATAAAATTACAAATATTTTACACAATTAAAATAATTAAATATTTTAGAAAACCAAGTACAATGAAGATTGCCATGATTGGTAGTGCTGGCGTGGGCAAATCATCTCTGGTGACTCGGTACAAGGTCAAAGTTCATTTTAAACCTATAATTAATTTGCTAATTTAGAAAATTGTAAAATGTTTTGAAAAGTTAATTGTTCAATTATTTAATTTACAGGCTGGAAGTTTTTCGCCAACAAGTACAAACAACACAATAGGCTGTGACATGGTACAATTAATTTTAAAATGAATCAAGTTACATTGAACTTTTTTTTATAATTGTACAGGAAACGATGACGGTGACAATTTCGGATAGAATAATTATGCTTCGTATTGTACGTTAATTTCAATTAACTAACTAAAGATAGCAATAATTTTACAAGGTCGCTTTTGAATTTTAGTGGGATACAGCAGGTGACGAGCGATATTACTCCATAATGCCCGCATATCTTCGAGATGTGGACGGGATTCTTTTGGTGTATGACGTCACTTCGAGAAGGTCATTCCAGGACATTACCGATTGGGACAAGGAGTCCGGTTTAAATGGCTCATGGTTCAAAATAATTGAGACCCTGGCTCCCCCTGACGTCGAATTATTTCTCTGTGGCAATAAGACTGATAGCCTGGAATCGGAACGACAGGTTACCCGGGAGGAGGGCCAGGTTGGACTATGACATTTCTTTTTTTGGTAAAAGAGACTAAATTATTTTTATTGGTTGGACTACAGGCACTGGCCACGTCAATGGGGGTGGGATTTTTAGAAACGTCAGCAAGAGACAATCAAAATGTGGACGCTGTTTTCAAACTCTTGGCCACATTGTCCATGGACAAGTTGGTCAAGAATGGACTCGTTGACAATTACGGGTCTAATGACTCCCTCCTTCAATACGAACCACCATCCTCTTCTTGTTCATGTTGACCTCAGATTGACCCCAACTACATTTTTATTCATATTTTATATTATTGCTAATTCATTCTGTAATTTTGAATTGTAAAATGAACATTTTTTTGCTCAAAAATAAAAATCTATAAATTAAATATTTTAGCTATTTATTCCGACTTTAAATATTTTACACGTATGCATTTAATTATCAATTTCTTGACAATTCCTTCAAAAATATTCTGACAATGTCATTCATTCATGTCATGAAAACTTGGTCTCAAGGGTAAAGACAAGCATATACAGTCCATAAAAAATAAAGCCATACAAAAATGAACACGGCTTAATTCCTTGACTCATGGAGCTTCAGTTGAAGTGGGGAGGGGGGCCCTTGTAATCCTGGACAAAGGTCTTTGTTGTGAAGCTGTCGCGTGTCGACGGAAGTTTCATCCCTCCAGCCGCTCCGTGTTAAAATAGAATCCTCCATAATTCCCATTTCATTCACACTCAACCTGTCCTTTTAGTGCTAGACACACCTCAAGCAAACCAATTTGTGACTTTATTCTCCATTACCTAAAGTTTTTGCAATTTAATTAACTAAATAAAAAAATTTACGTCGCTTACCAATGGAAGTCATGAAGGAATCCAATCCAGGCCCATCCACTCAGGTAAAGTTGAAATTAAATTAAATGATGTCTTACTTTAGTTTTAAAATTAAATTTTAAATGAATAATTAAATTATAGGGACGTCATGAATTTAATTGGAGACTCACTCAAGTCTCTAAAATTTTGGAAATGGAGGCCGTCTCAAGTCCCCCATTTCAGATTCCCTCAATCGAGAAGGATCAATGGTGAGCTAACTACAAATTACTCAATCAGAATTTTAATCACAATCAACAATTAATTGAGGATGATTTATTCGAAAAGGTTTGTTCGTCTGGATCCCAAGACGGAAGTGGGAGGGATTTTCTACATTGGCGCCTCTCTCAATCTCCTCCCCAATGGGGAGGATGAGACTCGAGTGACTCCTCTCCGATTCCAAATCTCCCTCTTCAATTCCAATGACCAGGTCATCCATGTTGGAGGTACTAAAATTAATTTCAATTAACTTAATTGAATTAAGGAAACAGTTTTAAATAACATTTAAATTTCAGAGATGCAAAAGCACAGCTTTAGCCATGCAAGTCCTACAAAATACATTCCCCGTTTCTACAAAACCTCCAAATTTTTTCATCCCCAACAATTGGTCCTACTGGAAGGGGACAGCTTCACTTTGAGCTGCCAAATTTGGATTTCCTGAATGAGATTTGCGAGCCCTTTTTTCTTACTTTTTTCAGGTCTCAATTTTTGGAGGAATTTTGAGTTTATTTGTACAATTAAATATGGCCATGCTTTTATTTTGAAGGGGCATCTGAAGGATAAAAATGATTTTTGTATTTTGTTTATTATCAAAAAAAATAAATATTTGTGCTATTGCATAGTTCTAGCTTCCTCTCCTGTTTTTAGTAGAGAGTTAGATAGTAAAAAAATGGATTTTTTGAGTTTTGTTTCACAATAAATTAAGATTAATTTTTTCATTAAATTAAATGATATTCAATATAAACTATTGTCCTTGTTTAATTGTCATAAAAATCAGTTCAAAATTCTTACCAAAATGATGTGTTCGTTTAATAAAAAAAACGGTTTTGAAAAGTTTTGAAATGTTTAAATGGAATTCCATTCTGAGCTAAGTTTTATTGATATTTATATACAAAGAGAATTAAAACGTTATTAGGCCTTGTACAACTAAATTTTAATGTTTATTTTAAAAAAATAAAAATAAATTACTTTCATAAAATTCCTTGAGACTTGTTTGAACTACATCTCTGTTGGGCTACCAATTTTATTTTCGCAAAACTAGAACATCTGCTTTGAATTCAGGTACACAATCTTTACAATTCACAATTAAATAAACTGTCATAAGTGACAATTTAATCAGTATGTTGACGGCGCCTTCGTTAAAAAATACTGAACAAACACTGCTGCACTGACTACGCCTCTTAAGGACGCCGCGCCAAGTTTGTTTTTAGGTTTTGAGAGTAAAATGTAGGAAAAAATAAGGACCTTAAGGTTTCTTAAGATTGACCTTTTTTTAAGAAATTTAGACTTCTCAACCGCCGCTGATTAATTTTTTTTCTTAACTGCCGCCGCCGCCGCCGAGATAAATGACGACTAGCCGCCGTGATTTTGACAAATTTATTGTAAAATGCCATGCAAAACCATAAAAACCATAAAATTTAAGATGTACAAACTTTTTTTGAACTGCTTAAAAAAATATCAAAAAAATTTTTGCTCGCCATTTTTTTCTCTTTCTTTGTAAAATTGGCTCAATTTTAAAGGCCAAAATTGAAAATCGGCGGAAAATATTTTGACCCGAACCCAGCCGACGTCAACCGCCGCGGGATCAATGAAAAGGAAAAAAAGATCACGTGACTAGTGATTTCTCTCCTTGGATTTTCCTTGCTCAGTGGAGAATCTATAAATTGCATGAGAAAAAAAATCTTGAATAGAGTATGTGCTCCACAAACAGAAACCAAACAGAAAGATCTTTTTTCTTTAACTACATACTTTAACTAATTATGATTAAAGTTACAAAAATCTTAGAGCTAAACAGTGTACACCATCAAGGAGGTGATTTTTTGTTCTATTTTTTAGTGTAAACTTGAAAACCTCAAAAATGAACTTTTTTCTGAAAATTTAAGTGACCATTCATGTGTATTTCTCAGTGGAATTTCCACTATTTTCTGTAGAATGCATTTTAATTATCACAAAAGGTTATTGGTAAAATAAGCTATTTTATGGTTAAATTAATGTTTTCTATGGGGTAAAATAAATTTTGCACTTTTTCCAAACCTATGGGTAAAATAAGAGATTCTATGGGTAAAATAAAATATTTCCAAAAATAAGGAGCTTAACCTTTTTTAAGATTGACCTTTCCCTTAAGAATGTTAGATTGAGACACTGCAAAAAGATTTATTTTTTTTATTTTAGTGTGTCCTCGCTGTTACGGTTGAAAGATGGTGAACAAATTGGCGGTGGTGTGTTTGGTGATGATGAGCATGTGGTGTGGGCTGATGGTTGAAGGGAGGAGGATTCGATATGCTTCGAAGCCCAAAGTTGCTTCGGCACGGGGTCTATGGGGATACACAGGTGGCTGCAAATACAATTATTACAATCGAGGCGGGACGTGCTGGAGTTATTGTGAAAATCATGGATCTTGGTGTTGGACCGACCATCCCGATAAGATTCGTGGTAAATTCTGTAACCAAGACTCCAATTGTGGTGATACCATGTTTTGAAATTGTGCTAGTCGATGGGACTTTATTTAATTTATCTAAAATTTGATCACTCCTCCACATAAATCAATAAATCAACTCCATTATCAAACATGGAGCCAAGTCAAATTTTACTTTTGAGCATTCCTTGTCTTATTTTAACGTTCCAATTTAGAGTCTGTTCATAATCAAAATAAAGGCATTTGCGTGGGCTCCTCAAATTTTATTTATATATTGAACATAATATGTGTCCTGGAAGTATCGGACAAACACTTTAATAATTATTATATCGTAATGTACACGTGGTCTGGCGCTGCGATCGCACATGGCGGTAAAGCAACTATTTCACGACCTCGTGTAAAAATTTTATTCGTTTTCAACGACTAGTTTTTGAAAAATTACTTATAATGTGAGACCAACTCGAAAATCAAATTGTGCACTTTTTTTGGATTTTACCGGGGGGTTACCAGAACGAGACTCGTAGACACTTCAAACAAAAGGGATTAAATCGCGAAAAAGTTGATCATACATCAAAAAACTATCAAGAATCTGGTTCCAGTGAGAAAAAAAAGAATCCTGGTCATACTCCAAAGATAGCGACCCCGGAAGTGCTTCGAACAATAACAAAGAGTCTGATTTCGGATCCAAACTTGGCGGTCACAAATGGAAGTCACAAACACAAAATGAGTAAATTATGATTTGGCCATCTGAAAGTACACTAACTGGGCTTCAAATCCTACCGTCAACAAACAATTCCAAAATACTCTGAGCCACAAGAAAAAATAATCCAGACCAACTGCCGCAAGTTCCACGCAAAAAAACCGGAACGAGAAAACTCATCATGGACGACAAAACTGATTTTCTGGTTGATAGTGGTAATGTTCCAGGAAAAAATTTTTTTGTGCCTAATTGAATAATTTAGGGCCTTAGTGAAACGAAGGTACAAAAAAAGAAAATATCCAGCCATAAATCTTCAAGATTTTCGTCGATTTGGAAAAGACTACCCGCAAAAGTTGGAAAAAAGTGCACATTTCGTTTCGAAGGAGGCTCGCCGAAATCTTCGTGTAATCGGTCACTACGAAGTCAGGGCGCCATACAAAAAATACTAGTTGTTAGAGAATCGATTTGTGCATAATATGTTGTTCACCAAATATTTTTGTTGTATGTACATCACGAGATAATAATTATTAAAGTGTTGGTCCGATACTTCTAGGACACACTCTAAATTGAGTCGGTTGATTAATATTAAAAAAAAACATTTAAATGAAAATGTGCTCAACAGTAAATTATTCTACTCTTTAAATTACTCATTTTTTTATTTCACAAGTTATAAGACACGTCTCTGTACTCTTGTCCTTGTTTTTTTGAGTGACAACAAGTGAAATGGAATTGGAACAACATGATTTGAATTTAAATTCATATTTTTCAAATTTTTTCTTTTTTTCTAATGAACTAAATAGGTACTATTTTTTTCTGACTTAAATAATTACAGATTGCAGAATCAACATTATAAATTTTTTATTAAAAATAATATTCTTTGTTTACGAAAAAATTAAGTAAAAAGTTTTAATAAAATGCGGACATTTTTTATACTAGCTACGCTCACAATTTCAATTTTAGCTCTACAAGACAATGATCCTGTAAGTTGTGCAATTTTTATTAAACATTTTTTGAATACAATTAAAATTAAATGATTTTATTTTTTAATTACAGGAGGTTCGTAGCACGATAAGGAGGAGGTCATGTGATGTCGATTCGGCTAAATGTCGAGATGGTTATGTATGTCGAAAAATATGTCGACCGAGATGTAATAAAAATTCGACGGAGAATAATTCTAATGTACCCGTGTCATTTTGTCCAGTGGACAACATTAAATGTATTCAAGCTGAACCCGATGAATGCAAAGATGACCAAAATTGTCCCGACTCTACCAAATGCTGTTACCAGCGTTGCGGTTTAAAGTGTATTTCACCAAATCTGCAACCATTTCCCCTTTAAATATTAATAAAGTCATGTGACCCCCAACAAGAAAAGTCCATTAACATTAGTTCATAAATGCAAATTAATATTTTCATGAAACAAGTTTTTTTGCATAATTATATTATCAATAAAATATATAAAATAATACATTGTACGATTTCTTTGATGCCTACCTCCTCTTAAACTACTTTACCTACAATAATGAGCGATACGTCATTTTAAGGAGCATTTTTGGAAACGATCAAAAGTTTGAGGCAAGAGGGAGTTTTATAAAATCCCTCTATTCAATTTATTCAAAAAAAAATTTTTTTCTTGAAATGGTTTCCATTGTTCAGTAGCTTAAGACTCAGCTCTTGAATTTGTTGCGAAAACGTGTGCTCAATAATTTTTCTACCCACCAGCCTTTTAGGATGACCAACCGAAATACCCGAATTTATTGACAATTGTTGTTCCAAAGTCGAATAGCAAGAAGCGCAAAAAAATTATTTTTAATTTGATTAAAAAAATTACTTTTGATAAAATGAATTTAGTAATAAATTTATTTGCAAAAAGGCATTTGATATGGGCGCCAAATTAATTAAAACTAAAATTGTTTGCACAGGGCGGTCCACTCTTTTACAATAAAGTAAATCACTTGTCATTTTTTAGTCACTCATTTGGAAATTGTAGCCGCGCCAAACAATTTTTAAAAAATGGAGAGAAAACTAAAATTATTGAAAGTTGTTTTGATCATGGCAGCCATTTTGGGATTTTTTCCATGTCAGTTAAAAAATTTGAATTTAAAATCACCCGCTGAATTTAAATTACAAAAAACTATACCAATATTAGTGTATTCAACTGTACTCATGGTGTTCAATTTTTGTTATTATTGTGACCTCATTTTCGCCAACTCAGGTCAAATTTTGGGGACTTTGGTGGGCGGGAATAGTTTCAGTCATCAAGTGATTTTCTACACGGCCATTTTATCTTCTATGCTTCCCCAATTTCTTATCCATTTTTGTTGTCTATTTTTCACTAAAAATATTCTGTTCCTCCTCACCACTTTACACGAGATAACAAAAAAAGCGGGAAATTTAAAATTGTGGGATTTTGAATCTTTAAAATATTTTGTCATTTTAATACTCCTCAATTTATGGACACTTGGTGATAATTTTGTAAGATCAAATTTTTGGGACTTTTTGTACAGCACCATTTCAACAATCCCCCATCTTAATTTTCACATTTTACCAAAATCCCGGCGGGCCATTCAAATAGTATTTTTTATGAACGATGTGTGGCCGGAATTCCTCACAGTTTTTGGTTTGCTTTTTACAATTTTCTTTGGACTTTGGTTACTGGAAATTCATGGGGAATATTGCCGGGAAAAAATTCCTCGAATATGTTTCCAGGTCAGATCAAATCTCAAAAAAGTTTTTCCAAATGTTGTAAAATAATTGAAGCGCCAGATTTACATTTTGTGGAATTAAAACTTTTAAAAAATTGTTTCAAAATTTATGGGAACATTGCGGGAATATTTACATTGGGAATATTTCTGAGGGAAACTTTGGGAATTATTCGTTCTACTAGTGGCTATGTCATCCCCAAGGGAAATCCAGAAGAGGGCGCTTATTCTGAAGGATTGGCTAGATTTTGTGTCATTCTTTTTTTGGCCAATTTTGGCCATTTTATGCAAACTAAAGTTAGCTTTATTTTAATTTATTATAATCGCCTTTTAGAATTTACTCTCATTTATTTTAATTTTAGTTTGATCAAAATAGATACCATTTGGATTTACAATTTAATCAACAGTGGGAAGACAATGAGGTTTAAATATTTTTTTCATTAATTTTTAATTGAGTTTGATGAAATATTAGAAATGATTTCGAATTTCCCGCTCTTTAAATTAATTTTTAGAGAAATTTAAAAATGGAGAAAATTGTTCAAAATCGCAATTGTGATTCCAAACAGACTGCTTTTTGTGGTCCTACAAAATCATCCTTAATCGTCATAATTATTACTACTATCGATAGTAATTAATTATGATGATGTTTGTTCACATTTATTTTATTATTTAAAATTTTTTAAAAGTAATTATACAGTGTATGTAGTGAGTTATTAATGGAAATGAGTCGCCTGCAACCAATTTCACATCAAAAATCATTTTTTAATTGAAAATTATATTATTTACTTGTTCATTTCCCTATCTTTTACACACAAAAACTTTTACTTATTCTTCTCAAGTCCTAACTAATGTTTTAAAATTGTTTGTCCAATTCTTGATCCACTTTTTTGAATGGGCTTCTCATCTTTTGGAGTTGTTCGTCCTTTCCAAGTTGGAAATTCCAACCCTTTAAAAACCACATTAATTCTAAAAC